>JAUJYV010000406.1:0-45043 GCA_033995625.1 Ophyiulus pilosus
CATTTCCATATCCTGAATCATAGTTACCCTGTGGGGGTTCCAGACAGGAGCACAATATTCCATCATAGGGCGAACCAACACAAACTCACGACAGCCAAATGTGTGTCGTCTCAAGCTTTAGCTTAAGCTTGAAACGATGCTTAGACGAGACAAAGCTTGAGCTGCAGTTTGTTGAGCAACTGTGGTACGGGCCGTAGTTCTTACAAAAAGCAAAACTGCTGTCAGCATTACCAGTTCGACATTTGGACAAGGATTTGGCCATTGTTTCTAAAATAACGACAATACAATAAATAAAATGTCATATTTACTTAAAGATTCATTTAATCCTGCAGTACTTATTTACATTTTCCAATTTGAAATATTAGGGTATCTCACAATTAATGTTTTATTTTGTACAAACTCTAACAGATTTGTAAATACTGCGACATAGTTTTGGGGCCATTGCCATAAATGATGGTTATAAAAATGTTCATATTAAAGCAATTATAATAATAATAAATTTAACGAAAACTTAACTTTGATAGTTTTGGACATAAAATTTTACAGCGAAAATAACAAGTAAATTCAGCAATGCGCCTGCGCAATTGGCAAAACGTTAAAATAACTAGCGAGTGTAATCTTGGAGAAGAGAAGTCTATTAAAAGTCGAAACATGTGTATTATCTATTACTTTGTTGACTGCGTAAAATTTCTGTTGCTTACAACAGAAATAAAAAATATATAAAGTTTTTATTTGGTCGTAATTTATTTTTTATTGAAGTGTCACCTTATTTCGAATTACCATTGCGTGCATCTCTAAATTTTTGACACACAAAGTCCACATTTATGGGACTTTATCTCGGTACATGTCAGGTCAGGCAGTCCAATCTTAGCAATATAAAATTTTACAGGCACAGTAACCCTTTGCTGACAAGATCAGATATGGGCATGCTATCGTAACCAGAATACATGCACACCATATACATTGTGGGCAAGGCTACAAATACGCAGGCGAAATGCCAAACAAGGGACCTCAAATTCCTTTGCTAAGAACCAACAGTCGTTTTTAGTATTCTTCTTTTTTTACGGAATTATAGTTAAATATTTGTTATCAGTATTTTGATAAGAACGTGCAAAAAACTTTCCAATTTTGCATTCATTTCGAATACCACGAATAAAAGTCACGTTAATTTAAATCTTTTATATGGCTTGATCACATGGCTCGATCAACGCTATTTACACAATAAAAATCATTCAACCGGAGTTAACAACACGTGATACAATAAGTCGTATTCCGAATTAGTTATCTGCTTACATTCTTAAACCCAAAAATGGTATTAGTAACACAAAATACCACTACTTTCCATTAGAGCTTGCAAGATGAAGTTGTAAAAAACACATAACTTTTGAAGTTAAATTGCTTTTCTCACAAAATAACCCCTAAAAGTATTGGGTGTTCAACATAAAGAACTCCACAAAATGTTCCACTGCGTGAAGTTTGAGAACATCCAACAAACTTTAGTTTTCTAGGATTCTTGGGTGGCCAATATCAAGTAGTTTCTAAGATGCATCGTATTTCCGATAACGCACAGAAAATGATTTTTGCTCAGCAAAGTTTTTTGAAAAATTGAGGAATGACGCCTCAATCTGCAGAACATGGCTAAAAGTCGACCATTTGCATTGCCATCCCTTTATTTGCATCGCATGCATTATGACACAGAAGGTAGATTTTATAGTCGATGTGATAACACGTGGATGGAGGCCTAGATATTTTTATTACGTCCAAAAGCCGAGTTATTATAACCAGATTTCAATGAATGCCCCGCTTCGTGCAACTTATCAAACGAGAAAAGCAAGGGAGGCTCGCACGCATATCCATGCACAAAAAAGGGTTGCGTGAGGCGCCATTGATCCGCCCGATTCACTATCCTGCAGATTATTACTAAATAATCATTTGTTGGATACACATAAAACACAAACGCCCATTTGCGGTGTATCTCTGATCCATAAAAATCCACTCGATGAACCCGTTCTGAAACCCAATCGATTCATTGGCACACACGGAGAAACTTGTAATTTGCTATACGGTCTTTAAATTTTAACTATGCCCATAAAAAGTGTCTGGTAAAAAAAAAATGGAAAAGGGCCAGAAATGCCTAGCCGTTTTTATCGACATTTGCGAAATTCCAGACAACAAAACTATGAAAATAATCGGTCATTACGTGGCTATAATGTGGGAAAAAAAGCCACTTTAATTTCTATACGATCACTCTCCATGAAAATTAAAAGCTACTGGTACCTAAAGGGTGTTGGCCAAGTATGCTTCAAGTTGTCCATAAATGATGTCACGCAATTTTCAGGAATTTTTCATAATGTCTGGATCCAAATTTTGTATTTCTTCTTTTTTGTATGGTATGTTTTATTTTATATGTCCACACTAGGACTGATCTTGTTGATATTTTCAATTCAGTGCTGAAAAATGCAGAACAAAGAGTAGTAAGGAACTCCTCAAACTTCTTCACACCGCTTCCAAAACAAAAATGACAACATGGGAACTAATGTTCAAATGGATAAAACAAAGTTGCGACCATTGACCACAAACTCATTGTTTTTAGAGTACTTAATGCTTCGTAAATGACAAGTTATAGTCAGTAAAAAATTAATTGTGATAAAGCGTAACTTTTACCATTCATCTCCCTTGTATTTTACCAATAAATCGAGTGTGTTGCCTTACACTTAACGATGGTCAGTTAGGCCAAGTAAAAGTTGATACAAAACTAGTCTTAGCAAAGTTGCTGTCTATCGCCACTGGGGCTGTCTGCACTTTTACCCTCAGGTATTAATTTTTTTGACGTCACACTAAAATATGATCATGCTGGTTTTCAATGGAGAGTAACTAGGCGTAGAAGGGTTGGCAGGTTGACCGGTGATGTGAAAATTGTATAATACGTTTAAATTGGTAAGATCTGATACTGCCCTTATTACCTAATGATCAAGTTGAGTAGAAAATTGGTCGAAATTGCCTTTGATGCCAGCAACCAATTGCACCCCACTAGTTTGTACATTTGGAGGGAGATTCGAGAGATTGTTCGTCGAAGATTTATACCGGAAGTTCAAAAAGTTACTTTTCATCAGCTATAATGTATGCATAAACAAGCTTGGATTGAAAGAGGTTAAATTCGCAGCCCGATAGCAAAATATTTTCAAATTAATTTGCTTATGTTTTGAAACTGCAAAGGAAGTTTTTATTATGATAATAACCCCAGAATCGTTCATAGTGCGTTATTTTGGCGTTCTCCAATCATCGAACATAAAAATAATATAAATAGTATATTAATATCTACTCGTGGTTCCAAAAAAATGTCCAACAGCCATTTCACAATTTCTAAAAAGTTATGTTCAAAACAACAAAAGTAGCACCAACTTTTGTATTTTATCGCCTGCAATCTCCGATAATTTCAAGTATATTAACAAACCGGTTGCTTTCCTAAGCATCGACGCCAACATATTTGCAAAAAAACGTTTTGGATGAGTAAAAAGTTAACGAAAGTTTGAAATTGCAGAAAAACATACTCGTGAACATGTGTACCATGAACGAGAACAATTTGAATCAAATTTGCCTTGACTTAATGACCTCTTTATTGGTTTCTAAATCAAAAAAATAAAATATGCTAATTTTTCAAAAGCAAAACATTTTTCATAAAATGTATTACCTCGGTCCCATTTTATCTTTAAAAAAATTATTGTTGGCAATATGCCGTTCAAATTAAAAGTTTAAAGTATATGTAACAAATTCGTCGTTAAAATGGGACACGTCAAAGACTGTAAAGAGTTGTGGCAATGCTTTTTCCTAAAAACGCAATTTTAGCATAAACTATTCTAAACTTGTAAACGTCTCAGTAAAAACCATGACAACTTCTCTGTATTGGACTGCAATTTTTTTACAAATAAATATTAAACAAGTGGAATTGAAACATCGCAATTCTTGGAAAACATACTGTGATGAAAGTTTGCTTTTTGATTTGGAGAAATCTTTAAGATGATTAAGTTCAATATCGATTGTAAATAGACATTTTCTTCAAAAAACACTATAAATCTCATCCAACCGAATATAATTATGACCAAAAGCGTTTCTGTGGACTGTGAAAGAATGGCATACAATTTATTGAACAAAATCGTATTGCATTGATTTTCTTTTTAAAGGAAAACTTAAAAAAGCAGAGAAGCGTTAGAGACGTTAATCAAGAATTATCCAAGAATCTCAAGAGTTCTATTTTTATTTTCTTCTCAAAGAGTGCCTTATTGTAAATTAACTCGTGTCTATCAAGGGCCATCAACCTGTCTGTCCAAGACGCTCAACATATAACGACTGCTGTTGAGCGTGCTGCCATTCGGAACACTTATCTTCGTATATACAATTATGAATTTATCTTAAGATATAATTGTTCAGATAACAGATGGACATTTTCACTATAACGACTCCAGCATGAATTTTGATGCTCAGGGCAAACATGGAAATTGAACAAGTAATTCGATGCTATGATTTTTAATAAATAAATAAAAAAGATATATCTACTGTACGAATTAAAGCGATTAACGTCGAGACATCGTACCTTAGAAGAAAGGCACTGCAAACAAGTAATAATCTTTCGACGACCTCAATTAATTAATTGCATGTATAAGATCTTGACAAGATATTACAATAATCAACTCAAGAAAGGCGATAATTAGCAATACATGTCTGATGCATGCAGTCCTTGGAAAAAAGACACCAAGGTTAAACGAAAAAACAATGTCTGGATCCTCGAAAGAGTTATGTGCACGCAACGCTTGGGGAACGTACAGCCTTTACAGGGTGTCCCAATCGCCAGTTTAGGCTCAAAACCATCACCAGATAGATTGTCCGGATCCTGGAGAGTTTTATGTACTTAACTTCGTGAACAATACTTAAAAACCATTGAGAACCCCGTTCAACTCTCAAAGGAGCTTTTCGATACACAGATAATATCTACCAATGTGCTCTGGGACATTTGTAACTAAACAAAAAATAACACCACATGCATATTCAATAAATTTTGTCTTTTCATTTCTGGACGAGCACATGCAAAACTTAAAATTGACGACTGACGTCCCCTTTTTTTAAGTGCACACCTGGGAATAGCAAATGCTCATCTTTGGTTAATCCATGATCATGTTTTCAAGGACCCTGTAAAAGCGAAGCAGCAACACCTTTTCCCCATAATATGTACGCTGCGTTCGTCGACGATCCTATGTGAGCACATGGCAGTGGCCAGCTGACTGAATCCCAGAGTGCGTGTGCCTCGGCGCATGCAGCTCCGTTGCATCTCCGTCCATCTCCTCCGCTTGCACCCGTTGCAAATCGCTGCTGTTTTTTCGGCAAGAGCCCAAAATGTATGCAAGTTGCGCTATTGGCCGCCGATGACAAGAGGGACGAGCCGCACTTTCATTGATCGGCGCGCGCGTCACGGCGAGGCCTAGCCGCCGCTTATCCATTCATCAACGTCCGTCACCGGCCCTGCTGCACTCCATTCTCGCCTATATAAAAAGCGCCAGCAGGACCTCCCCTGCACTTCACAATAGCGCGTGCAGTGCAGGGTGCGGACAGTAGGCTACTGGTTTAGCGGTCAGCAGCAGCAGCAGAAGCACTTTCGTCGCGCACACACGCACGCAAAGCAGCGATCCGGAGGACTGGGGGGTGCCGCAGCACAGCCCGCAGGACGACAGCACGAGTTCCCGAATATGCCGCGGACGCTCGTCCACCTCCGCCTTCGATGGCCCAACTTTTGTGCTTCGTGATTCCTCCTATTGATCATCCAGGCAGTCTGCCGAGCAGCGCCGTCCGTGTCCCATCCTCGCCCGCCGTTCCGCCATGGCCGCGCTACCGCCACTCCTCCTCCTGCTGACCGCCGCCGGGCTGCTCCTCGCGTGCACCGGGGTGGCCACGTCGTCCAGGGGGGGTCACAAGTCCAAGGAAGTGGCTGAGGCCAAGGGCTTCCCGACCGCCACTCTCCACCAGAAGCCTCCGCCGCCGCCTCCGTCGCCACGGCACGGGGCCGCCGTCCAGCAGCACAAGGGTAGGGACAAGAATAGGACCAAGACGTCCACGCCGAGGCCCGATGATGACGAGGCCAAGGGCAGGGGCCACAAGCAGCACCAGCAGCACCACGTGGCCGGCTGGAACGTGAGCGGGGTCGAACGGGACTACATCCCGTCCAACTGCTCCCGCTGTCGGATGCTGGAAGAGACGCTGAATCTGACCAAGGAGGCCATCAAGCAACAGATCTTGAGCAAACTGGGCTTGAAACAACCTCCCAACATCACGGGCCGTGCCTTACCGCGCATTCCGCCGCTCGACCACCTGCTGGACATGTACGGCATGCAAAACGACGCCCCCGGGCACCACTTCAAGCCGGGTCCGGTGTTCGGAGAGGCCGAGGACGACTATCATGCCAAGACCGAGAAAGTCATCACTTTTGCTCAAACAGGTAAGCAGTGTGCGAGAAAACTGTTCCTCCTCGGACTCACATGGCGAGCACGTGGGGATGACCCCATCACGTGCATTCAGTCGTCAGCCATCGTGAGTCCGAGGACCTGACCAGGAGTCTTAGAATTACTTTTTCAAGTTTCTTGTATTTTTTGGGAGGAGGAATGGAGGGGGGGGAGGGGGTTCATTTTTAATGCATATCAGAACAGTGTTTTTCAACCGGTGTACAACGGGAGTTTAGAAAAAAAAAGTCGAAAAGTTTAAATTATGCTTGAGATAGAAGCTCTTCTAAGCACCACTGTCGTGATTGTTCCATACTAATTTCATTTCGAACCCAAATAACCTCTCCGCTCAGCAAGGGTTTTGGGTTGTGACCCAAACCTCCCCGTGATGAATTCGTGATTATTAAGAATTATGCAATTCGTGCACAACGAAGAAAGCACGGATGTGTTGTGCATTCTGAAACGTAATGAGCTAGTGTATAATCTATTAGCTAGATTTCTCTGGCACACCACGATAACCTCAAACTCTCTGTCCTGGAGCAATTAGAATTTACACCCAATGATGACTTTTCAAAGTTGAATCATTTATAAACTGCTGCTTATAGGATATGGAAAATGTAGTCAGGCCACCTGTTTAGCATGTGACTGGATGGCAAGCGTATTAGCATAAGCAAGAGCAAATGCTTTTACTTCGAAGGTTTTGCTCATGAGGTTATACATGTGATCCTCATTTCCTGATCGTACAGGTATGCTACTGCGAGGTGTAATTTGGCTCGTGGTAAACGTGATTTTCGAGTATGCCTGTATAATCTTATAGCGGGTGTACTTGGTGAAGTTGATACCCGGCTGTCCTTCCAAATTGCGCAAAAATATGGAGTTGTCACCACATGACCTCCATGCCAAACTAGCTACTAGGCCTTCAAAAATGAAGAACAAGTTACAGGAATAGAGAGGAAAATAAATGGAGATAAGAAAAAAAATTGGACCCAGTGTCTGAAAAACAAGTGAAATAAGCTTAAAATCGAGAAACTGGGCCTTGAAGCGTACTTTTTCAATGAAGATAAAATTCGTTTGATGAAATAAAGATTACCGGTTCGTTAAATTGCTTCATTAAAACTAAGTTCCGATTATAATACCTTTCCAATAAACGGTTGAACCGAATGTTATACAGCAACCCGCAATCACCATCAATGCATTTTATTTGCTCAGCAATTATCATAAATGATTTGTATGTATTCAGCGCGAAACAATTAATGTGAATTTTACAAAAACTGCATTGCTGTACACGTATTTAAAACAGTTATTTGCCATCATCCTATATTTCGGTTAGGATATAACGGCGTTGCATAATACAAGTTTAGGATCCACCAGGTGGAATCCACTCAAATGTGACACGCGCTGTAATGTTCCAATTCTATGGAAAGTCAGCCATGCTATTTAGTAGAGCAGACAAAACCGATAAAAAAGACCATGAAAAAATCTAAGTCATGCAAAACTAAAAGCATCATAGCATAAAATATATGCACAATTACACGAGAAAAAACCCGGCGATGGCAAATTCGAGTTCCTGTACCCTCTCCTATGGAGTGATATAATGATTTCGGAATTATTCATGTTTTGTCTGCACCAAAAGTCACGCATATGGCACTCTAGGTGAAACAAAGAGGGCATCATTTGGGAATACCCCGTCTAATTATACCATTAACAAATTAGAAAATCAATAGGAGGCCTAATGGACGATGCCTCACGCACGTTGCACACAAAAGAATGAAACCCATTGCATTGTGCGACGCACAATAAAAGGTGAAAATAATGACATTTAAATTGACCATAGGGGAGAGTTCAGAGAAGGCCATTGCAAAATTGCATATTACAATTTCACACTTTAACACACACGCATCTATTATCCAATAGCCAAATAGCCTATATTTTATTGCCCCATTGTTAAAATTCAGCTGGGAGAGTTTTTACTCTCCATTTTTTTCACCAAAAAAATGGTATTTTCGCGTTTAAGAAATGAACCCTCGGGACTAGTTACACATACCTGGGATTAACATTCGAAAAACATAAAATATATAGGAGTGTATAGTGTACAGGCATAAAAATCAATGAGTCAGTACGTGAGGCGCATTGCCGATCAACGCTATTCAATATTTTAAAAAGTCCATTTTGATAGTTAAAATCGCTCTATACATGTATCAACTAAGAAAAAGTTTAGACACAGTTTTACGATATGCAAATTCAAACTTTGCTTCCATAGATTTTAACACCACATTAAACGTGCAAACTTGTGTACTAAAACTAGAGCTTGTATACTATAAACACACAAAAACTCGGGTTTTTAAATATAAATCAACGTTTCCATGATTGCAATTTTTATCTTCTGAAATACCGATGCCTTTGGAAAGAAATTACCATTGTAGAAGTTACGCCAAATTATATTAATTCATGTTTGCAAAGTATTCCCCTGAGCCAGTTTCCATGAGTTGGACTATATTGATCCATTTAACAATAATTGCATTTTCACTAAGTGAGTGCCAGAATTATATTAAGAGAAGCATACGTCACTATAAAACATTTTGCGTGATTTGCACTGATCCTGAATTCATGGTCATTACCCTGGAACACTGTATGAAAACGTGGGACGATAACCTGCCCTACAACACTATCTATTATAAGTAAGCCTATGAGCCTAAGGATTGTCATAACTCATAAGGGTAAACATAAAAGAGGCAGTATTATTAACTTAGCCCCGCTAGTAGGCCTATACAATGCGACAAAAGCACTGGCTATTATGTGTTATATTTGGAATGACAGCATTTCCTTTCAAACTATTATTCCCATTTATCGATATATTTTGATTGGTGCAAAATAGAGTTTGTCGACATTGAATTACTGCCATAAGTAGAGGGTGTATTGATCTACAGCGAAAGCAAAAATATGGAAATTGAATTTCCATTGCATTATTTGTGAAAACAGGGCAATGATGTTTTCAATAAAATACACAATGTAACGTACGTGACTATTACTTTCAGACAATCCTGTTTATATACTTTAATTCAGTATCAAGTAAACAACTTCAAATCTGTTGTTTAGAATATGGACAAATTGAATGACAACAAATTTGAAGCTTTTCTGAAGGCTATCTTAAAAACTTGTTTCCCTTTCCCCCATGATAAATAAATGAGTAATAAATGTATCACTGCATGATTCATTGTCTTTTTTTTGAAGAAAGAAAAAAAAAAGAACAACTTGTGTTAGTATGTCGTTCTACATTGAAACTCGATGTCACCTCAATTGATTGTGCACCATGTTTCCAATAGAGAGAGGAACAGGTTTGAAGACAGTTGGAAACAAATGAACGTTATTTTGAATCATGTTGGCAAATTGAACATTATAAAACAGAAATATTAAAAAAAAATTGCATGGTTGTGTGCAGATAAACGTATAATGCTCATCAGCATCAGAACTACGTGGGTGCGAATCAATGCAAATCCAATTAGAATTTGCAAAATATGGTCTATAAATTCGGAGTCAGGTATTTTATCCATTTCGAATGTTTGAAACTTGGATGGCTAGTTTGGATGCGCCTACGTGCATGTGTATTCAAACGAATTAAACAATAATGTCATCCTATTTCGCCATGCAACGCGTATGATAACACATCTAGAATGGAAAAACGGTCTTTGTGGTACATCATTGTAGGTTCTCACATAATTCCAGAGGGAATCGGTTTAATGGCAACCCATGAAATTGGATTAGGAGCACACCTATTCAGATCTCTAATTGGAAAGACGAAAGGTGGCCAAAGACTCTGGCATCAAAAGGGTTATAGACTCTTGAATGTCAAAGTTGAATGCATAGGGTTAATCACTGTAGAGCTAAGGTAGTTAGCTTTTATTTAATGGGGATTAGAACCTGGATATTTTACTATTGCTCAGGTTAGTCAAGGTCGGCTATGGGCTGCACAAGGAGTGTTTATTTTAAAAAAGCATGTAGGGAATCATCGCATTGCTTATCTTCCAAACGTTGGAGTACTAAAGTTCTGAAAAAAGAAATAAACTTAGTCAAGCTCCAATTTTTATTGAAAACGACTATAACCTTGGAGGAATTTTTCATACAATTTAATGGAAAAGTATATTTATCAGTGTGAAAGTTGCGAATCTTCTGTCTCAATTACCCCAAAAGTATAGTATTTTCCCAAACTGCGCGTATTCTAGCTCATACAGTATAGCACTACTTTTTTGCAATTCACTGTACCTCCCTCATGTATAAAAATGCTTCATTCAACACCATAAAATGAGTTTTCACATATAAAATGCAACCCCAATAATGTTCAAAAACATCTTGATGAAAAACCTTGTTTTTTTTGTATTATCTCAATATCTCAAAATATCATATTTGATTTTCCTAATTTGTCAATTAAAGTGCCTGGTTTTATTTCAAATTGGCTTATTTCTTCGATATTTCTAACAAAATGTACGCCAGGAAATACATTAAAAATTCTAATTGGAATGTCACTCTAATACCCCTCTAAAAAAAAGTTGCCCCCTACGTTTCCTGCAAATTGCTGGCAAAGGTGAAAAAATCAGCAACACAAACGTGTTGATATATCCAAAATGCAGGTCATGGCTGGAGACCTATTTCGTGACAAGTTTTATGAAATTATGCTAATTTAAAAAAAAATGCTAAAATTCTGATTATTTATTAGCCGATTAAAACGGCCAAAGGCTGAATTCATACAGGTGTTCACTAGCAGGTGCACCGTTTTGCATGCGTTAGACAAGATACTTTCCTTTCGTGAAACACTTGTGCTGTAGGCCTAAACAATAGTCCATCATCTGTTATTATGTCTTAATTTTCCACCCCGAACAAGGAAAGCCCACACTTTTTAAATAAAACAGGTGTACTGTTGCATGCAAATTAATTGCAAGAAAAAAAAAGCTTGATCAATTTCAGTAGGTTTACCTCGGCGAGAATAGCCACAGAAAAAAAAAGCTGCCACGATATGTAATTACATATTGTGTAAATGTCGGAGTCAAAGGGTTAGAAAGCTTGGAGAAAAGTCCACTTTGCATAAAATTAACCATGCAGTACAGGTCAATTTTGCAACAATTACGGGTTATTGACATAAGAGGCAGTGTTAATCATAAGGGCAAATTGATATATGCCTGCGATTTTGCAACAATCTTTCAATGTTTATTGCACGTTGAATGCGAAAACATTACTCGATTAGTCTAATCATGTGCTTGGCAGCAGACAAAACATGTTGTTAGAAATAATATGCGCGTACAATATGCACGACGTATTGCATTTCCCAAACAAAGACGTTTTGAAGAACTTGTTCACAGATTTGATTGCATGCATAAGCAGTTGAGTGTGGAAAATGCAAGAGTTATTACCGTATGTCAAGACATTTGGCCCGACTAAGACGAGAAAAATGCTGAGACCTAACCAATGCGGGGCTTTTCCTAGTAATGAACTTTTGCACACATTCTACTTCATTGGCATTGTGTACTTATTTAGCCCAATGGTCTACATTTTGCTGAATTTAAAGATTTCCGCGTTTTACATTTCTTGGGCATTAACTTAATACCCAGTTATTATTTTTTAATGCAAGGAACACTTATGAATAGAAATTGAACAAAGATAAATTTAGTCGGTGACAGATGCATACACGCATTCTGTCACCTGTTGTAGAATAATGAATGAAAATGAGAAAATGTCATGACGTGGAAATGATAGAACGTATTAAATTTTTAGATACTGTCAGATGGTTTACGACGCACCATCAACTCGAATGTCAAATTCCAGAGTGAATTACGATGAATTAAATTAAAATGACGTTCGCTTAATTAGATCTGGGTTCTAGCAGATAAATTCATTTTCAAATGTAATTTGTTGCATGCAAGAATTTTTGCGGTATCACGTATTCACACATGAGAAATCCTTAAATGGAATTAATAAAACGTTGATTAAATGTTTGGCAGTTCGTACATATCCGAGAGGAAAGCCCTCTCGCGTGGGTGGATGTTTAATGCATATCAAGTAGTTGTAGGGTCGATTTTAAATTGCTTTCCTATTTTAGCAGTCCAAACACGGATTTTCGTTTTTTTTCCCCTCTCACAATCCCATACATCATCATATAAGGAACACAGAAAAAATGGAATGCATCTAAGAATACAAATGGGATACATGATAAAGTGGCAAGATCTTTACATTGTTGCCACTTTAATGCTATTCGTTCCTGGTCTCAAAGAGTCAATGCCTTCAATTGATAGTTTTATTCCTTCTATTTTTAACAGTTACTCCACCTTAAAAAAAATGTGAAAGACTATAGAAATCTAACCGATGTGTACATAAATAAATCATCTAGTCAAAGTAGAATTCCTTGAAGCACCTGTTATAAATATATATACACACACATGTATTCTGTTTTTATTACATTGGCAAAATTTTCATATGAATGGATGAGAGATTAATAAGAACTATAGTATTTGAATATGTAAGGTACGACGAAATTCCTTTAATCTCAAAAATGGAGGGAGAAGAGGAAACATATACTAAAAAGCACAGGGGGTTGCTGACCCTTGCTCAAGTCTCATGCTAAAATCTTTCAATATTTTAAACAGTGAAGACATGCTGCATAAAAAGCGATTTTTAGCTTATTTGTTCTCCTTCAAGTTACCAGGATTGTCTTTTTATTCTGACTTTGCCAGGAACATCTGTTATAATGTATGAAATTAGACGACTGCGGAAGTTGAAACTTTTGTTCATGTGTATATGAGCAGAAATTTAAACTAGCGCGCGTGTTTCACACATGTATCCTTCAAGAACTTGCATCAGAATTTATTGTAGTTTGACACAAACAAGCTGTCCAGCAAAAGACAGAGAGACGATTGTAGAATCCTACGATGTATCAAAGTGGAAGATATTTCCATCGCTACTATATGTTATATCTGATCAAGTATCGGATGCATGGATATGGATTCCATGAAGATGCTCAAAACGGCACGTTGACGTCACGTCTAGGAGTTTTTAGTTTAGCCATGCAAGATCTTTAGCTCATAGCCTGCTGCCTGAAGCAAACCTGCAATGCATTCGCTCTCTTTACTGGCCTGTATGAGCAATAAGATTTTTAGGCGAATATTCCATCTGAAAAAGGCAATTGAAGGAGGATTTTAATCCAAGATTAGACCGGATTTCATTCGTGGACCAGGTGTAAAGGGATCGAGTACGAATTTTATCGTCTCTTAACTCGTTGCACACGCCGGCGCAAATCTTTGTTTTAAGTCATAACCCGGGTTTATAGTTTTTTTACGAGGGTTTTTGCCGGTGAGCCTTTTCCCCCCTCGAGGTGCAAGCATTATTCCACCGTGAACTTGACGTACACAATTAACTTTATTCACCTGTGGCGCCGTACTGTCTCATTGATTCAGACACGAACATCAACAGGCCATTTGATGTGCGTAAAAATGTGCAAATGGACGTTTCAACGAGCTAATTGTCTGCGCTGAATCTATATTGACTGACTACCGAATGAGCAGACAACGAGCAGCTAAGCATTTAATCCGTGGCCAAAACTAGGCTAGCACCACGCAGCCTAGGAGCATCAAAAGACAAATTTAAGCCTTGGCCAATGAACAGTAAGTTGGAGCATAAAACGTCGCAACGAAGCTGCATTAAAGAACAATGAAACTATGAAGCCGGAATTTAAAGCAGAAGCGAGGGTTCCTTCATAACTAACGACTAAAAAAACCTACGTTAAGAAGTCTGAGCCTCATACATGGTGGTTCTTCAAGAGCTTGTGCATTGCTGCTCTCATTTGTGCAACTTTTGCACTTTACCAAATAGGAAATCTTACACATTTTGCAAAATGCAACATAGAAGGCGTTGAGATTTCTGAACTTGTCTATTGTTAGAGTGAAAAAGTTCTACAAAAAACTCAGAAATACCAACTTTGACATAATTGGCTGCATATCAATCGTAAAATGCATCAATTGTACTTTCTCATAAATTAACCCAAAATGCAGTACTTTAAACTGTGAATTTATTAGAATAATGTGACACTGGGATGAAACTTTCCGAACAAATGGAGGCAAATGGACAATAAGCATCCAGTAATCTAATAATTCGTTGCAAAACAATGTCACCATTAAGAAATATTTAATATCATTAAATCAAAGAGCTGGAATGATTGGTTCCTATACGAAATATATCGACAGTACAACTGTTTTCTTATGTGAGGAAAGTTCTTTGATAAACATGCAAATAGTTATGTTTACCAAATGCATCTATTCAGGATGAATTAGTCCGTAGTTCAATCTGACTACGAGGCAAGGATCACGTCAACAAATTTAATATTTCTATTTCCCTAAACATGTTGATAACTTTCGCACACTTATTTTTAGCAGAAACGGCGTGTGTATAGTGAAATTAAGCATGTTTTTCATTTGGTTGTGTCTTTAAATGACATAACTTTAAATTTTGTCCGCATTAATTCACGGAAGTTCAATTAATTCTTAGAAATGAATATGATATTTGCGCATTATATTTATAAGTGCAAGGCAGATTGGGGATCACTTTGTCCTGGTTATGGCACCATTGAAATCATGCTATAGAAATATACGAGTTCGTTTCAACAACACACTTAAATATCCGTATAATTTCTTAAACCGAAATATAATAGCACTGCTTCAGTTATTTTACAGAAAAGTCGTATTGGCCTGATATACTGACATAATTAAATTCAATTTTTTAGTTTATAAATTAACCCTTTCATCCAAAATGGGTTACTACTTTTTTTAATTTACAAGATAACTTATTTGAAAACTGGCACAATGAATAAACTCGCATCTGGTTGAGAGTTTTTTAATGCTAGATTACTATCATGAATTATTGTGTATTAAATTACGTTTGTCATATCATATTTAGCTTGTTAAGTTCATTTTTTTATTATAACCTTAGCGCACAAACATGAGAGCAAAATTAATATTAATACTTTATATTTCAGCGATTTAATTATATTTGAGTAATGACATTTAGAAAAATGTTTTATAAATCTGCATAAATTTGTATGAACTTTGAATAAATGTGATTGAAGATCACCATATCTTTCCCGAACATAAGAAGTTGATTTTAATCATGCTAAGCACAGGTATATGCTCTTGTAAATCTCAGGGCCAAAACAGTGTGAAAAATCGTAATTCTCCTCCCTAGAATACTAGTTTCATATCTACGAGCGTACTATTTGTATGGACTTTAACCTAAAAATGCACTACTTCTTTGCCCACAGATAATTAAAGAAAAAAACGATGCCAAGATGATGATTTTATGTTCAAATATAGAATAGAATTATCTAATGTCTGCATTACTGACGCCAATTTCCTGATTATAACCATCACTGGGGAATAGCGTTTCATTTTGTTCCTCCGTCTAATGTCAACAAACGATAAATAGTGAATTTTATTATTAATTAATGTAATGTGCTATGTAATACACATGTTAAGATTTCTGTTTATATTCACTAGACTTTGTTTTGGACTATTTTTTCTGACAGCTAATACAATACTCGTAAGCATCAGAAACCCAATTAAAAGCCTGTTGCCATGGAAGAGGCTTGTTGACAAATGTTTGCTTTCAAACTGGGTAGATAATTTAGATGCAAATAGAAGAATTCATAGTGAAAATAATATGGAATTTGATATAACAAAATTTTTGTTATATCAAATTCCATATATAGCATTAGTTTGAACCATTTGGACACACATACAGTTGAATCATAGAAAATATCTATGAGCCATGCTTTCGAGTATTTCTTACAAAAATCAGCATCTAGCTAACGACATCCATGCACGTTAATATTAATTTGCAATGATTTTTAGCAATTTCGGCTGTAATTTAGATATTCTGCTTTTTTAACATCACTTTCTTTAATATGACGTATTAATGCTCTCAGCGAGTTAAGATTAGCCAGAGCCTCGATTGAATCAAATTTCATTGTTTAACCCTGAGATTATTTTACATCAACTATAAACTAAAACTTAATATATAGAATTATCTGACACTATTTCTTTACGACGACTATTTTTAAAAAATTAACTGTTGCAAGATGTTTTATGTTTTAAGATGAGTTAAGATCAAATGTACAATAGCAACAGACTATATTTCTAGGTAAAGAATGCTCCAAATTAAATGTATATAGCAAATAGGCAGGTAAAACAGTTGCGATTTTCATCATTTATATGTCATGTGTCCAGGCTAAAACATTATTACTGCCTGACGTTTACATCTTGTTCATCACCAAAAAAACTGTGGTAAAAAATAAAACATCGTTGGAATACTGATGACATTGATCTCAGATATCCCGTGTATCTGTGGTTAGAAATTGAGAGATCATGACAGTATACGAGTGTATAGCCTAACTTTTCAGGTTTTTTTTTTTTTTTTTTTTTTGTAAGGATAAATAAATTACGTGACATACATACGAAGTGTTTTTTTTATAGAAAATATAAATAGTTAAGCTATATTAGTGAGTATACGTCGAATAAGGACAGTTAAATGCACCTAAAGGATTAATCATACATTCTCAAAACTAACTTGATGTTAAAAAAAACAGTGAGATAGATGTCAAATTTCTTTAAAGAGGCAAACTTTGCACTTCATTCAAAAACGCGTTGTGTACAGAGTTCAAGGCATTTGAACAAAAAAAAAACCACTTAATAAATCGCCGTCAAAATACATTAATGGCAAACTTTTTTTTTATATAAAAACAACCTAGGTCAATCTTAAATTGATAAATCGAAAATATTTACTGTTATGATCAAATACTGACTGAAAACCAATAACCAAATCGTTTATCATTTGGAAAAACACAGTTCGTAAGCCCCAACGTTATGGTATATAATGTTACTTTCAATAACCATATAACTAAGTTGCCCAGCCCTAGAAATATAGTTGAAGTATATCTCAATAAGTGTTTATAAGATTGGAAATCTATTAAGAAAATTCATTAATTTTGTATTTCTTTTCTTTTTTTTGCAGCGCCAAAGGAATGGGGTCTTTCTCCCAACATGGAGGTGCTATATTTTAAATTTTCCGACTCTGTGATGGACAACAAAGTTGTCAGCGGCAACTTGTGGGTGTATCTGGAACCATCTACGGAATTGAACGAGCCGATCAGTACACTGCTACATGTTTATAAAGTGTGCTTACGGCCAGGTTTAATGCAGGATCACGTGGTGACGAATAAGGTGGAAATCAAATCCAGTGAAGGTGGTTGGGTCACTGTGGACATTCGTAAACTAGTGGCCGAATGGTTCCGAAATTCGGACAACAATTTCGGAATTGTGGTTCAGGCGTACGACACGGAAGGCCGACAATTGGTTCTGACAAGTAATAGGGAGAATGTGGATTCATCGTTGGTAAGTGCTTCACACATACAGTATTTGAAAAATTTAAGAGTATTGCTAATTAAAAGTAAAAAATTGATTGCAGTGATTGATATCACATGACAACAGGAGACCAGTGCATAACAACGATTCCTTTTTATGTTGCAGATGCCATTTCTGGAAGTGTACACAATGGACGAAAGCAAGAGAAGAACCAAAAGGATGATTGGCTTGAACTGCGAAGAGAGATCCACCGAAGTCCGCTGCTGCCGGTACCCCCTGACGGTGGACTTTGAAGAATTTGGTTGGGACTGGATAATTGCTCCCAAAAAATACGAAGCCAACTACTGCTCCGGGGAATGCCCATTTGTCTTCCTGCAAAAGTACCCTCACACTCACCTAGTTCAGCAAGCCAATCCCTCCGGATCGGCAGGACCTTGTTGCGCACCTCGGAAGATGTCTCCCATATCCATGCTTTATTTTGACTCAGACTTTATGATCATCTATGGCTTACTGCCCGGCATGGTGGTGGACAGGTGTGGCTGCTCGTAACGTCCGAAGACAAGATGTGAGAAAGTCACGAGAGTAAAGAGAGGAAAGAAAAATATATTGAGCTAAAGGCTTCGATGGCAACAAATACATCATCGCGTCCATCCAATTCAATTCTCAACCAGTCTTACAATTTCTAGATTTTGTCTCAAAGTTCAATATAAGTCTACGCTTCGCTGTGATTATTGCCCCCCTTGTGCTGAGAAAGGAAGAAGACGACGAAATAAGCTTATGAAACGAAATAAAATTCTGGAAAGGACAAGACTGGTTGCACGTTTGCGTCCAAAGCTTATTCGCGCTCTGCCGTGGTAAAACAAACGAAAAATGCCAGTAGAAAAAACAAAAGTCATGGCGGAAGTACCACCGAGGTAGAAATGGTTGGTTGAAGAACCAGAAGTGATAACTAAAACCAGAAAGTACAAATAATGTCACCGGTGTTAAGAATGTCCCATGCTGCTTCGGAGCACTCGTATGCCGTGGTCATGGCGTGCTGGGACAAGATGGCCAGTAAAAACGTGTCAAAAACGAACAGGATTGTTACGTGCCTAAATGCAATGTTTGAGCAATGCGGGTGAGAAAATTCTGTTCCAGTCACAAACTTGTCCCGTAGTATTGCTGGCCGCCCGCCATCCTTGCACGAGGGTCCTTGACATGCCAAATGGGCAGTGGAGCCGCTCAACGTTTCATGTAACAATTCAAGTCGATGGAGAGCACCCTCGGAGGTTTCAAACGTTTTCATGCAAGCCCAGACAGGGTCAGACGAGCACAGACATGTGCGAGAGGGACACTTTTATCGAAGATGGCACAGGTCCAGAGCCTGAGAGTCCGGTAAGAAGTTACAGACCGTTTCCCCACAGGCAAACCTTGCTGAACAATGTCGATTAATTAATTTATGGCGACCAGAGCGCCAGCTGCTGTGATAAATGTGGTGAATTATTGCTCGATCTTCAGTATATTATCAAGAAAATCTAATAGCTTGCCAACGAGTCTAGTAAAAGAATAACTAGTTTTATGATGGCAAGCGTCGAAAATGCACAACATGTAGTCTGTTATACACCGTATTCATGACCGAAATGTAATTTATAATTCTTATTCCAATGCCCGTATGAGAGATTCAACCAGCGTCGCGAAATCTAAATGCGGCTATAACTCAAGTTTCACCTTGGTTAAGGGCAGGTTGGAAGAAGCACATTTAACAAATGGGCCATGTGATTAAAACTGAGTAAGCTGTTACATCTATATTTTACTTGAAGCAGATGCTTTGACTAACGAAGTTATGCTGAAGAAAATAGCTTAGCCAACAAATATTCTTCTGGTGAGCAGAATTTTGCTCATTCTTACTCGTATGGCCCAATTCTTCTACTAAACCGAGGTGAATTTTTTTGTTTTGCTATTTTTAGAACCAACTCACTATACAAGGATCTTAGATTAATATAGGAATGTATTTCAAAATTTCCATTCTCAATTTTTTTGTTGCTTATTGACAGAAAACAATTTCTCGACGTTAATGTACATTAACTACACAACATGTTTTCATCTTGGTTCAACGTAAAAAGTATACAAAAAATCAATAGTTTTTTATTCATAAGTAAAAAAAAAAAAAATCAGTGTCAATTAATTCTCTTCAAGTAATTTACTTTTATTGTTGCATAAGATTATTAATTATTGAACAGTATTAGATTGTATATAAACAGATACAAGTCGCGCAACGAGTCACTGGACATGCCATTCGCTTTCATTTTGTGACGTTTATGTAATTGAAAAGCATTACTTGCTTTTATTGTTAAGTACGTTGTTGCATGTACTTATTGCCATTTTTCATAAATATATGAAATCACTTTTATTACCATCATCGTCATCATCATGCACCTGTACCAATATAATAGTTGTTACATTGATGATACCACATGGGCATTTGCGGGCCACAAATCCACCACCAAGATATTCAGAAATGTCACATTTGTTTTCCATTTACTCATTGATCTGTTGCACCATTCTATGTTTAAACGTTAATCAGTTAAGTATGACTTTGCAGAAAAATGTTCACGATTAAATGCCAACGCTATTAATTGTCAATGATCACAATGTCTTTTTTAATCAACGATTAAATTTGTCCGAAGTTTGGACAAACAGTCGGTCCCCAATTCTCTCTGCTATATCTGCTTCAGCGTTTACAAAAATATAAACTGGCTAAAATAAACTTGCAAAGTCCCATTTACCAAGCACCAAGGATTTTGTGCAACGAGAAAATTTTTTTTTATAAGTAATCCTTGATTAATTTATCACTTTCAAACTGAACTGTAAAATATAAGTTAAATGTCAGCCTTGAAATTTGCTTTTCAAGTCCTAGTGCTTATTGTGCACTTTGGATGAGATATTATATAGATTATTAGGTCATTCAAGAGGCAGAATTAGATTCCTAAAGTCAACTGAATTTTTATGGAAAAAAACGACCTATACTTCTGCACTCTCTAACATGTTTAATTAGTAATAGTACGCATCACTTGACTTAAAATATAAAGTCTGGGAGAATGAAATTCACACAGAATCATCTGAACCATTACATCTCACAAAATCTTGACTTAAATGCGGGTCACGTAGAAAAAGCTTAGAGTGGAAATTATAGAAACTTATTCCGTGATATTTGACATGTACAACCGCACAGATGGCGCTGAAGGTCATCCAAATTAATGTAGTTTGGTCAAGTGTTAAAAGTGGTGGTGGCCAGGTGACTCTTTCTGAGTGCCCATTTCAAAACCACATTCATAAATAGCGGAATTATTTTACCAGTCAATACGTTTAATGCAAAAATAAATGCAATCTATGAAACTAGTTGCAAATTTTGAAACGTTTTGCTGGCAAATATCAATATAATTAGATCTTAAAATACCAGATTAGCAACTGCCTCAATCTATAAAATAGAAACAGGGTTTACATAAATTAACGCCGATAAACTTAGTAGGCCACTTTGGGTCAGAGATACCAACCATTCAAGTTTGTATTCATTTGAATCCCAAAAATAGTTGTACTAATAAAAATAAATCAGCTAATTAAAGCAAGGAATGACTGAGAGGATATCAATGCAAAAAAAAAGTTTACCAAGATTTTTTAACACAATACTTCAAATTAAAAAAAAAAAAACGATTCTTCGACATACTTTATGCCATAAGTCCCACACTGTAAACTTGAATCAACAGTCTCAGATTGTTTTAAAGTTCACACACAAACATCATTCTGTTACTTTTCGATAATCTAAATTGGTGTACCCTTGGTAATTTCTCAGATATTCCCAATCATCATAAAATCACAACTCTGCTAACAGAAAATAACCTTAGCCTTTGTACTTATTCTTTTCTATGTTCATGTTATCATATCCATATTTTATAGTTACAGTCAATTTGTGCTTTTGCACAAGAATGGACTCTAACGCTAGCGAGCATCATGATGTCCAACATTTGCTTATGACAAAAATGAGTTCATTTAATTCGTGTGCAAAAGCACAACCAATACATTTATTTTAATGTTCATGTACTAGAATAGCACAGTTAATTATGTCAATGGCTAGCACATATAAGTTTACCCATCACAAGCCAACTGTAGTAGAACGTTCATGTTTATTCTTTGTCAATTTTATTTAACGACGCCCAAGGCTAGAAACGTTCATAGATTGCTATCATCAATCATTAATGCTGACCAATATTAACATAACATGCACACAAATAACAATAGTTCATAAAAATAGCTTTATTTTTTTGTCTTACTGGAAGTTTATCTAATTTTCTGTATATAAAGGTTCTAAACAAAAAAACAAAAAAAGAAAATATTTCCCCCAAAAAAAATGCGTCTTTTTGCTATTTGTATACCAAACCCGCAGTACTGGTCAACAATTTTCTTGCTGGCACTGAGTAATTATGTCTTTCATCCGCTATCCAATGTAACGACAAGCATAATACCATCATCACTGCATTCATTCTAAGCGTGATTATCATTGTGTTATTCTAATTACTATGCATCTAAAATCATCGTTTTCTTACACACCTCGCTCTTCGCGCCTCTCATTTAGTAGTAAGTGGTAATCAAAAGTCACCGTATTCATCACTCTTAACGTCCGCACCATCATTCGCGCCCCTTGCAATGGCTGTGGCTTCAGTGACGTGTGTTCATGTAAACATTGGTATGAATATTTCATTTGCAATAAAATGTTTGTACGAATATATAAGTGCTTATGCCTCTGCGTCATTATTTTCTTTCTTTCTCTCTCTCCACTTTCAAAAGATTAGATTTCTATCTTTAGAAACGATTAACCAAAATGGTTCCATTATGGGAAAGCTTATGAAAATCTTGTGACGAAATTAAATTTATGATTCGAGACTTACATCAAGAATGCAAAAGCCGTATTTACGTCAACTTTTCGTAACTGTATTTTTAAGCTGGTGATACTTTGGTAAACTTTCAATTTTGTTAAGATAAATGCTGGATAAATGTAAAGATACGCGCTTTACATGAGAAATAATTTCTTCATGCAAATGAGCTAAGTAGTTGTGAATTTAAGCGCCATTGATCTTGAAAAAAAAAAAGTAAATAAAAAAGTTGCAATCACTCGTGACTAAGCTAGCTTGTACTTCCTAGTACATTTTCCGTGAAAATCTATTAGCAGCATTTGTTATTCACTTATCAGTGCAGGTAATCATGTGTGGAGGGAAGGGTTAAGAGCCACCAAATCGGTGCTTTGAAAAATAGAGATACGCACCCATTAACGTGCATTCCAGGCAAAGGCAAAGAAACGTGGCACAGATTGGACACCGGATTCTACATTTAAGGAATAAACCCTTTGGAATACTCTATTTGGCAAACTGCAAGCATGCAACAAGTGTACATTTAGGTGGAAGACTTTATAGGGTCGTAAATTTTAAACTAGAACTTTCAAAGTGTAATAAAAAGTCATATTAAATGAGCCTTTCACACATTGTGATATTGTGAAAAAAAAGTGAAAAAGCTTCTAAAACTGTTTTTTACGATGCTACCAAAATTAACTTTCTCTGCATTAACTTTGATGCTTTTAAAATAGCTGCACGATTTTAAAAAAATACAGTGTGCACTATCTATAAGTGGGCAACGATGATGGAATGATCACACAAACGAAAGTTAAGTTTAGCAAGGGTTGAATAAATAGAAATAACCAGTCTGATTAGATCCTTATACTTGGGTGTCTTCACTAAATATATATTATGTGCGCGCATCCATTCAATTTTCTTGAACAACAGAGCAGTATGTATAATGAAAATTACACAATTGCCGTTTTTTCGAGCCTTAATAAATTATATAAGTAATAAAATATTAACGCAATTGAGGACGGGTGCAAAACGTTTCATTTATGGACACCAATATTATTGCTGTTAAAATGATATTAATTGGAGCTACATGGACTAGGCTAATTAGACGATTCAAATCATCTGAAGTTTGAACCTCTTGATATGCAATTAGTGATATCTCATAATAAAAGCTGCTTAAGCTTGTTGCACTTGCATCGGACAAGCCATTGCCTTTAAATCATTGTTAATGAGCACCAATTAATAAAACATAAAATATGAATGGAAAATCACTTTAATGTTCTGAGAAAGCAGACATTTGGGCAGTTAAATTGTATTAAATGCTTTTTCATACTTACATTTGTTGAAATATATACAATCTGTGCATTAGCTTATAAATCTTCACTATCAGCATTTGCTAAATATAAAATAAAAGAAGCTTCACATGCTGCAACTTTAACGACAACACGTCACATCCTTTTTAAAATGCTGTGCAAGACGTAATAAAAATGCGCAGGGCTGTATCACAAAAACGTTTAAAATTAAGATTTAATTACCGGGGAGAGATATCCGAGATTGAAGTATTTCCTCGTACTTCTCGGGCGAAGTCATGGCATTTTTCTGTGGTTCGCTCTGTCCCAATTTTGGCAAAACAATGGCGATGTAGCCATTAGAGTGTGGCTAAAAGTAATAAAAAAATGACTTATTTAAAAAAAAAAAAAATGAAACAAAAATTGTGCATCGATGATAAAAATAACTTAATGGACCACATATAGATTAAATGAAGATTGTATAACCTTATGTTGAAAAAATTCAACATTAAAAGAAGTTATCAATGAAATAAACATTCTAATTATTAAACTCTGGTTGTAATTGGGCAATACTTTTGAAGTATAGGAGAACAAATGCCATCTCAACGATAGGAAACTTCAGAAACATTAACAGTGTAGAAGGCAAGGCAACAACAGAATCTCGTAACAAAAAAACTACAGGATCATGCCTCACTTTCTCAAACGGTTAATGGATTTAATTTTGCAGGAATAACGTTTAAATTTGGTCAAAAAACGTTTCTGCAGATACCTTCCAGAGGGGTGCCTTTTCTGAACGTTATCATTTGTCTAATTTCCCCTTTAAAACCAGCTTGACCAGTGCTCAGCAATACAATGTATTAGGTCCTCGTCAAAGTAAATTTTCGAAGTTTTACAAAACGTAGTCATTCCTTGACAGCAATTAATCCGCAATTTCAGAAACATTAGGAAGATAACAATTGGAGGCATATAAAAGCCATAAAAACACCAAACAGCGACTAACACTAAAGATTAGTAAGCCTACATGAGATTTATCATTGAAAAGACCATTCTAAAATAGATTTGCTCGTTATACAAATACAAATGGCAATTTAACCAAGTCGTGACTCTAATAATAAAACCTTAATTATGATGTTATTTAATAACCGTCAATGAACTTAAAAGGGAAAGATATAAACCTTTCGTATACTCGGCTCAACGAATGAAAAACAATATAATAAAGATAGCAATTGCAAGACAGTAGCTAAAACTGGCAGTATTTTGATAAAAATACCAGCAGATCTTAAGTTTTGGATTGTTATAAAACAAATAAATGGGAAGAAAAAGATCTCCTTCAAAATCTTATCTGCATTTTAAGTAATACCTAAAAAAACTTCCATGAAGAAGGGTTTTTTTTTATACAATAATCTTGTGAAAAAAAGTGCAAAGTACGTTTCCTCGTGCAGTGCAGAGTGTTGCGAGAAGTGAAAGTTTTCATGTCTTTTTTACCAAGCACCAGATCCAACTCCTTTGAGGTTTTGCAATTACATTAGAGCGCTGGTACTCGGTAATGAAACACATGTACCGTGTTTAACGAGGCCGTCCTTAGCTTAGGTCAACTCCCTCCACACTTTAGGACGGTAATTAATATTTGACAAGAATGTTAAGCACTGGTAACAATGTCTTTGCCGAGTTTGATGATCTAACGGCGTCAGGGTGCTTTAGATAGCGTTTGGCCATTCGTTCGCTCGTAAATGTCAGTCTTTGGGCTGAGCACTTGTCCAAGTTCGCTGGTCTCGCTCGTAAATGTCATACTTTAGTGAACCGAATGAGATAGCCCGTTTTGCCATTTCATACGCCTGTTACTAAGGCTATTTTCTAAATATAAATACTTGCCAAGGATCTAAGGTAGGCAAGTGAGCAATTGCATAGGGGTGTAAAGCAAGAGCCAAAGAAGGGCCTGTCAGAGAAAGTGATAACCAGTCAAGGATGTGAGCTGCTGAGTAAGGGGATGCTCAAGTACACATCAGTACTTTATAACCTAAATGGGCTAATCTGAGATATATGAATCACAGATTCTTTTTTATTTAATTACTTTCAGACGTGAAATACCTCTAAACACCACTGTATTTACTTTAAATAAAAAATGTGAAGGCTACATTTTGAGCTAAACTAAACTTTCCAATATAGTTCTAGCTTAAAAAGACCAGCTCTTAACCAGACCCAAATCAGGACAAATCCTTCTCCTGTCCATAACATGTGATATTTCGCAATTGATGAATTGTACATTGACCTTATAGATACATCTTGCAACTGACAGAATCACATGGCTCGACTTTATAAAACAGACAACAAACGCAGAATAAATAAATCATTACTGTCAAAAATGAAGAGGCAATTTTTCACATTTCTATAGATTGTGCTTTATACTCAACGTCAACTGCATCAACAAAATGAGGAAGTATTTTTATTTAATTTCGGAGAAAAGATGCAAAACCCTCCAGTATGAAGTGGATAGTGTCTGGTTAGCAAAGATGGCAAAGAAATCATCGTTTCAACTAATGAAAACTTTCATCAGCATTACAGTTCTTGATCAAAGTTCAGCACATGATCTATGGATGACTGCCCTTGGAAACTGGTCAACGCATCACCATGTGAAAAAACTGCTTTAAGCAGCAATTGATGGCAGTTTTCATGTGATGCCAGTTTTGGCCATGTCCATCTGTCCAACGGTCACAGTATTTCACGATTATATTCTATTAGATGCAGTAATTAAGATATTATATTTGTGTCTAGAAGTCTGTCAATAATATCGAAGCCAGATAGATAATTGAATAGTATTATAGCAGACATCATTGCTCTAAACTAAAGAGTTGGCAATCTTTATTTGGATATTAATATGAATCCACAGAAATAAGTGCATTAAATAGTGAGGAAATTGTAAACTAAAGAGGTTAGAATCTATTTGAGAGCACACTTTGCAATCAAACATAACAAATTTATATATTTCAGATAAGCACGTACTCAGAGCAATGCCCGGTACTAGACATAACTTGCCATAGACACAACAATTTCAGGAACATGAGGACTTCTCATTGATTACAACACATTACATTGATGAACAATGGAAAGGATGCATTCCAATGTTAATGTTTTATGGGGTCAATTAACTTTTGCTACAAATTAAATAAAGACAATCATTTAACTAACATCATTTTTGCATTCATTTGACTAGCTGAAACCTATTGCCATTGTTTGTAAAAAAAAAGGATCAAATTGCAATTACACCTACACTATCCAAATTTTATTTATGACTAATATTGTGCTGTTCAAATGCATATAAAGGTCCTGGCCTTGCCAAATATGTCTTGGTATCCATCACTCAAAACTTTAAGCAATAAAAGCAACCAGGTCATAGATCGTTATAAATTTCAGAAAGAATGTTTCAATAGTCACTACTGTAAAAAAGAAGAGGTAAAAACCCCATATTTAACATTTTTTATTTCTAATGTACTGCCACATATGATACATCACCTCTACCTGTTTCTTACATCTTTAATTAAATTTAGAATTTAGTTAATAAATTTGGTTTGTCGCCAAATTTGCAAAGACTATCAAAAAAACTTTGTGAGATTTTGTCGAAATTTAGACAGTTAACATTTCTAATTAAAACTGCATTGGAACTATGATGCACATGTCCAATTAGCAGTTAATATCCTCCAACTGGTTACAAGTTGACCTTAACCGGTTTTATGAAATAAAAAATTATAATGTACTAAAAATAAAATATTTCAAAAATCTTGCAAATTTATTATTTGACCCACTATTCATACCATAAATATTGCTACGTTATTACCAACACTTACAAATATAATGCATATATATACTTTTATGATTGTCAACAATATTTTAAGAGCAAACAAAACTAGCTGTTGCAAATAAAACTGCACAACTGGTATATTGCCAATCAATGCAAACAATCACATTTCTAATAAGTATGATTAAGATTGCCTCAACAACTTAAAACTTACCAATTTCATTTTTGGAATAGATCGCGATAAATGTTATTCTAAACATGGATGCATGTGTCATAAATTTGATATTAATTAATTACTTACCTTTTGCGTAAGTAATTGTGGTTCCGTCAACAAAGTCTCATTTACTTCCACCAGCTTTCCTTTAATGCAGCTGTACAAAGTGTATTCTGAACCATCTTTGCATGAGACCTTGCAAAGAGGGGAAATTTCTGTCAACCATTGACCACCCTGTAAAATATTTTAAAATCATAAGGATCTAGGACCAATATTACACCTTAGGCTCATGTCCAGATACCCAGTTACATAAACATATTCCCATATATTCCATGAAAAAGAGCATTCATAAAAGAAAGCCAAAATTATACTTACTCTTTTTCCTTTTCCTGAAACTTTGTTTTTCAAACGATTTGTTTGCTCCGTAACTTGGAAATCTATCAGTGTAATATCTTTTTGTTGAGCAACTAATGGATGGGATGGAGCTATGGTGACTACGCAGATTCTGTTGAAAAAGTTAATTGCCGAATTAACTTACATTTCCTTTAAATATACCAGTTTATACTAAAACCGTAATTTTAAGTGCTGCTTCGAACTCGATCAATAATTCAATTTACTTTTTGGGCACGAATTAAATCAAGAATTTTAATCCTTTTTTTCAATTTATGGGAAAATACAGCGGGAGCTAAGATTACCAAGGTACTCAATTGAATTATCTACAAGTAGTATATATTTATTTATAAATGGCATCAGATTTAGTATCGTACATTTGTAAATAAAAACGAATCGACCCTCCCAAAAACTGATCCCTCAGCACGCTTGGGTTCCCTTAGCGGCACAACAGTTGAAAAGCATTATACTGCACTGTTTTTAAATGAAATCGGGACTTAATTTTGAATGAAGAACAGGCGTTTCCACGTGTGCCTACAGTAAAACTCACCATCCTTACTACTAATATTTGTAACTCCTATCAACCTCATTGTCTATACTTACCTATTATTATGAAAGAGCACACACTGATCTTCGTGAAGTTTTCCTTTATTATCTATGAAATACATGGAAAATGTTCCATAATTTCGAATTGAACCAAAATGTACGTCAGAAACGGAATGATTTGTACGTACCTGTACAATAACGAGGAGTGTAATAACGTTCAGTTACCGAAGGATGCGATATTACATTGGAATCAACGTTACAAACTGCAGTATTCATAATTGATGCCATTTTAATAGCAAAAAATAGTCCTATTAAACCTTTTTTAAATTTTAAAACTACTCGCTTTGACTCAAATTTCAAGCAGACAAAGCGACTTGCCTAGTATTTTTAGTTTTCGGCAATACAGATCTTTCTCGCGTATCTTGCAATTCTCACTCGGAACTTTGATAAGCTTGCTGCAAGGAACGGTATGTTCCTAAACAAGAAAACTAAATAACCGAAAGCTCCTTCAATTAAACGCTTAATCATTTTGAAAAAGCAGGCGGGAAAATTATAACATGGGAACTGAAGTATTAAAACAATAGTATTTAATTTGTCAATTTTGAGAACACCATCCCACCATCCATCATAGATAAACATAATTTGTAAAAGCATTAACAAAAAAATGTACGCTACCTGTAATATAAGCACAAATGGAAGCCAAACAAATGTATGACCTGTAACTGTGATTTCTCCTCAAGTTTTTTTTTGCATAAATTAATGTAAATAACACATAATTTGCTTGAGAATCCCTTAAAAGGCATTTAATAACAATGTCTCGTTATGTTATGTTTGTCCTAACATAACGTTACATTATAATGCTTTTTCTTTAAACCTAGTAAATATATTCCTTAGTACCCAATAGTCATAGAATAAAAACCATTCAAATTGTCCTAGAAATATGACTTAATTACTTCTTCACCTAAAGCCTTATTTTAGGTGATACTTTAAAAAATCAAAAAAACTTCCTAAACATTATTGAATTCTAGGAATATGGGCTTGAAATAGTGTTACATTTGTCAGATCTATTGAAGTTAAACACTACTGTATAAAAATTGCAAAGATGTCGAAGTATACATTAATCAAGGAAAAATCTCGATTTTGTGCGTTGCATCTTAAGATTTGTCTCAAATAATTGGCTGTTCCGAATATCCCGAATTCCCTGAATTCAAGAATGAAACTTTGACAAATCACAACAGTATGCAGAATATTTAAATAAAAAATCATCTGCTGCAAAATCAGAATGAATTTATCTGAATAGGATAATAATTACAACTTGTTTCCTTATTTATTAATAAATCATCTATTAAGTTCTTAAGTTACCACCAATTTCCATTCCCCTACCGTTCAAGACCTGATACTTCCTCACTTAAAACTGATTAAAATTGGATGTCAAGTAAAGAAGTGCAGTTGTGGCTTCTGCTGGCTGAGCAAAAACCTGCTGGTCCTGTGATAAGGCATCTTCTCCCTGAACGAAAGATTCCTCGATGGTCACAAAAGTTGCACCTTCAGACACTGGCAGTTGAAGGGAATCTCTAGGTGCAGAAAAAGTAAGGTGAGCGGGCGTGGATGAAGAAGGATCATCCTGCTGCAGCGTAAATGATAACGCATTATTTGGGGCAACTGTGAATTCTGGCACAGCTAAGATGAGCGTTTCGTGCAGCGAGGGAGGCAACTCGTCAATTTTCTTCACTTCAGATCCATTTTCGTCAGCATGTAACCGCAAGTGTCGTCGAAGGGCATAGTTGGTATTAAAGCGCCTGTCGCAATGCTTGCACGAATGTGCTCTTGGATTTTTGTGGATTGTGGCTATGTGCTTCCGTTGCACGGATCGTGTTTTGAACGAAGCGCCACAGACTTCGCAAAGGTAAGATCTGATGTTCGAATGCACGGCCTGGTGTTCGGTTAAATGCGCTTGGGAACGACACTTCTTGTTGCAAACACAACAGCTGAACTGCAGCGCCTTGGCATCAGCGCCTCCATGCGTGGCACGGAGGTGTTGCTTGAGGGCATCTGGCCTCTTGAAGGAATTGCCACATATGTCACACAGGTGGGGTCGCTTATTGCTATGTACATTATTCTCATGGCGAATATAGTGCTCCTTGCGGTACGTTTTGTAAGGGCACTGGTTACATTGGTAAACGCGCGAGGTATTTCTCACTTCGCTGTTGTGAACCCGAAGGTGTCTCTTATAGTGATACGGATACGTGGTGTTGTACGGGCATTGGGAACACTGGAGCAACTCTTGAGGGCTGGGAGTAGGCTGCTCCTCTTCGCTTTTGTGCTTTAGTTTGACGTGTCGAGCAAGCAGTTTCACCTCATCTGTTTTGTACGTGCACTGATCGCAGTTGTATGTGGTTTGGCTATGAGACATTTCGTGGCGCCGAAGGTGGCTTAGGCGAATTGTTGTGAAACTGCAGCTATCACAGTTATACAGAGTATTCACCTGAATTGAATTAATATAATTATTATAATCTACACATAAGTGGATCCAAGCGAAGCTATATTCTCAAAATTCACTTACCTTGTCGTGAATCAACAAATGCTTTTCGTAATGGCTTTCCCGTTTCGTTTTAAATGAACAACGCTTGCAGAAAAATTTGTAAGGAGTTAATTCTTCGTATACACGCCGTGATTTTCTCTGGATGCTGATATCCGTATCATACTCTTCAACTGATACGTGTGTTAGACAAAATGATTAGAAAGTTCATATGAAACAAAAAGTGAGATGTTCAAAATCCCAACTCACTTTGTATTGGTGATGGAACAGATATCAATTGTGCTTCCCCCAACGGCGACTCTGTATGTTGGTCATTGCACTCCATTGCACTCGTGGAAACCACTGAATTTGGATCATTCTCATCAGTTAATTCTTCGTTATTTAAAGAGCTTAAGTTCTCGATATTTGAAGTCGAGTCCACATCCTAAAGACAGAAATTATTTATCCCAACTTTGCACAACATGCATGCAATTTCGAATTTGATTAGCCTAACCAACTTACTGGAACATCTGTGAATGCTGTCATTTGGTCGCTTGTGGATGGTGTGGTCCTGATATCAGGGTTGGCTAATGATGCAATTGTATTCATGGAGCCTTTCTTTTTCTTAACCTTTACAACTTTACGATGAAATCGAAATTTATTCTTGACAGCCATCCGCGAACCAGCAGTCTGTCGCAATAACAAGGAAGAGAACCTTGCTTTTCTGGGATGCTCCATTGCAAAATGGGAGAGCTTATCCAATTTAATGATGTCACACATTATGGCCTTGTCACAACTCTCGATCTTTTTCAGTCCGGAAGTCTTGCCTTCTTGGAATAAGCTGTGTTGTAAGGGCTTTTGGCAATGTATATTGAGGGGATTTCCTACTAACAGTGTTTCTAGAAATTTCTGAGCTTCAACTATCTGTTGAAGAGTTCCTCTGAGCAAACATGCCATGCCACCATTCTCTTTGTTTTCATAACAAACAGTAGCATTAAGTTGCAGCTTTTCAAGAAAAGTGTATTGGGTTTCTGGTAGCATTTGCAAAAACGAGTCAGATATAGTAGCACTGACATCTGTGAAAATCTGAAATTAAAAATCAATGTGAGAACATATAGAGCAGATAAGTCGTATAAATGAACTTGGTTGATTGAGATGACAGACTATATTTAAAAGCATGTGTTAAACATGCGATTACCTCGTTTCCAAAATGTTGCTCGAGATGGACGGTATCTAAGTTTACTGCACAATCAATGACTTTGTCACAAAGCACTTGCTCGTTTTGTAAAAGCAGGCTCGCTTCAGCTGCCAGTGGCAGTGCATCAAGTATCACTGAATGTAACGCAGCCTCTTCTTGTGCCAATAAAGGTTGCTTTTCAGTTACAGTGCCCATGCTTTTATTCGTGTAACTCGAATCCAAATGTAAAGTCAGCTGCTCTTGTGTTGACATGAGGGTTGTCTGGCTTGCTTCCATCAATCCACGATGCACAAGATCCACCATGTTTAAATCGGAAATGTTACCTTCGTTATTCATTTCTGAATAAATAGTAATAAAGTATGTAAAGGTGAATTTAAAGATAAAGAAAATTACATCCAACGACGTGAACTTGTCGACCACGACAACCAACTTCCTTCCGCCATATTTGAACTCTACGGTGTTTTTATGACATACACATATACTACACTACACCCTGCGCTTTACCTTACGTGCTGTTTTTAATTGTTGTTAAACGCATTTATAATACTGTGTGTGACTCTCTAAGAGATAAAAACGTTTAAATTATAATATAAATTACTATAAATTATGTAAACTAAGGTTTTTAATGCGATGTCCATGCATTTAATGTTAAGGGCAAAATCCAAAATGGTCGATGAGTATCTTCATTACGGCTTCACTTTATTAGCATTAGATAAGCGTGTCCATTCGTTGTTAGGTGTCGCCAGGTGTCAAGCACTTCATCACAACAATTCCTATGATGCAACATTTAAAACAAAAGAACAACGTATATATTGCTGTACCGAGTGCTTAGTTTTGCTTTTCCTCAGCACTATTTAAGATATACCTGAAACCGCGTAATTGCAACCCGCTTAATTGCACATATTCTCCATGCCCTGAACTTTTGACCTATGTTCTGTACATGATGTGACGGAATTAATTTATTTCCAAGATGGCCGCCTCCTTCTCAATCTGGCATCAATAATGTATCCCATAATGCAATTTAAAAATAAAACAAAACAAACAAAAAACAATTCTGAGCATGGTTTGATTTCGAAACCTTTCCAACGTGCTTGAAATTAAACGCATATTCAAAGATCTTTTTTTATAAACATGGTCAAACTAAGTATAATTTTGTCAAAATCTAGAAGGGTAAGTATAGCACATTCTTAAGGCATTTCCCTACTAGTATGGATGAATAACACTTGCACATGTATTTAGAACTTCATCGATAGCCTACGCATTTATGTGAAAGGAGGCTCAGGAGGAATGGGATTTCCGAAATATGCTGGTGTTGGAGGACAAGGAGGAGACGTTTATGCAGAGGCAACAAGTAAAGAGGATTTTAGCCTTAAAACGCTATTGACAAGTTATCCCACTAAACGATTTATAGCTCAAAGCGGTGGAAATAGTAGGTGTGAAAGTTGTCTATTCTAGAATTGATTCACTCTTTTATCGCTTAGAATGTATTTAATCATTTGAATTTCAACTACAGCTCTTATAGGATAGTAGGTAAATTGGCCAAAAGCTTGACAATACCTTGTCCAACTGGTGTCATCGTATATTCCGACAATGGACGCAAGCTAGGTATTGAACTTTGTTCGATCAGCAGTTATCTTATTCTTTACACAAGTTTTTTCCATACAATTGTAACGATATAAAGCAACCTTGTAAATAAGTCCTTTTTTGTTTTAGGAGAAATTGACAAAGTTGGTGATAAAGTTCTTCTAGCCAGGGGAGGTTCCGGTGGACGTACTGAAAACCAGTATAATGGTCAACCAGGACAAGCTCACAGTGTAACACTAGATTTGAAGTTAATAGCAGATGTTGGCCTAGTCGGGTACTGTTTCCTGCTCCATGTTTTGAAATAGAGACGCTGTTTTAAAAGCAAATTTCTTTATTGATTATGATTACATAAATTAAAATGTAGGTATCCAAATGCTGGCAAATCGTCACTTTTAAAAGCAATTTCTGAGGCCAAACCTAGGATTGCCAATTTTCCTTGTAAGCTATTATCACATTTGAATCAACCGGTGATATTATTTAAAATGTATAAAGATTAATGCAACATTATTATTTTCAAGTCACAACCATCTGTCCACAGTTGGGAATGCTTGAATATGAAGACGAAAGACAGGTAGATGCCTATTTAGGTGAATTTGCAAATTGTGAGAGTAAACTGATGACAATGATTGATCTCTATAGATTACTATGGCCGATCTTCCTGGTTTAATAGAAGGTGCTCATAACAACGTGGGACTTGGACATCGATTTTTAAAGCACGTGGAAAGAACAAAAATGTTGTTATTTATTATTGATATCAATGGGTTTCGATTGAATCCGATGACTAATCACCGAACTGCATTTGAAACCTTGGTTCTACTGAATAAGGTGCAGTATGTTTGTGAAGTACTGTTTTAGTATAATACATGTAGTAGAGTTGTATAAAATGTGATAAATTCAATTTCAGGAACTGGAGTTATATCAGGATCAACTGACAGAGGTACCTTCGATTTTGGCAATTAATAAAATGGATACCGAAGGTGCTACTGAGCAGTCGTTGAGCCTCCTTGAGGAAATTAAAAATATAGCAGGTAAAACTTCAAGTTTCTTTAAATGGGCATTCATAATTGAGCTTTATCCTACCTGTTTTAACTATACCTTGCAGAGGTGACAAAAGATTGGTCATCAGCAACACGGCCAAAGAAATTCATCCATTTCGAAGATATTTTTCTAATCTCAGCTGCAACGGGGATGAATGTACCATTGTTAAAAGAAAGAATACGACAGTTAATAGATTTTCATGCTGACAAATGCGCAGAACTCAGTCCAGAAATTAAAGCAGTCAATGTTTTGTTGAAGAACAAGCCAAGTGTTATTGCCATGTAGCTATATTTTTGATAAGTGAGACAATAAAATCAATCTTAAAACTAACATTTCAAGAATTATATAAAATATTATTCAAAACAGAGAAGCAATTATTTATTATTTCTCTGTAATATTAGCAACATGTTTATATAAATTAGCACAGTCATTGGTTGAAACAATTGCCAAATTTTATTAAAAGCCGGGTCTCCACCAGCATCCTCATTCGTGTTTCCAGGGGACAAATGTTGACCCTAAATGTCACCCGATTTCCTGCACACGTATGCGTGAAAATATGACGCGTGTTCGCTTCCCAAATGATGTTTCTAGCCTCATTTCGACGATCGCTCGGGAGACGATCTTCAATGCAATTTTGGTTCTTTTCCTCAGCACTATTTAAGATACAGCTGAAACCGCGTAATTGCACCCCGCTTAATTGCACATATTCTCCATGCCCTGAACTTTTGCCCTATGTTCTGTACATGATGTGACGGAATAAATTTCTTTCCAAGATGGCCGCCTCCTTCTCAATCTGGCATCAATAATGTATCCCATCATGCAATTTAAAAATAAAACAATTCTGAGCATGGTTTGATATCGAAACCTTTCCAACGTGCTTGAAATTAAACGCATATTCAAAGATCTTCTTTTATAAACATGGTCAAACTAAGTATAATTTTGTCAAAATCTAGAAGGGTAAGTATAGCACATTCTTAAGGCATTTCCCTGCTAGTATGTATGAATAACACTTGCACATGTATTTAGAGCTTCATCAAAAACCTACGCATTTATGTGAAAGGAGGCTCAGGAGGAATGGGATTTCCGAAATCTGCTGGTGTTGGAGGACAAGGAGGAGACGTTTATGCAGAGGCGACAAGTAAAGAGGATTTTAGCCTTAAAACGCTATTGACAAGTTATCCCACTAAACGATTTATAGCTCAAAGCGGTGAACATAGCAGGTGTGTAAGTTGTCTATTCTAGAATTGATTCGCTCTTTTATCACTTAGAATGTATTTAATCATTTGAATTTCAACTACAGCCGTTGTAAGATGGTAGGTAATTTGGCCACAAGCTTGACAATACCTTGTCCAACTGGTGTCATCGTATATTCCGACAGTGGACGCAAGCTAGGTATTGAACTTTGTTCGATCAGCAGTTATCTTATTCTTTACACAAGTTTTTGCCATACAATTGTAACGATATAAAGCAACCTTGTAAATAAGTCCTTTTTTGTTTTAGGAGAAATTGACAAAGTTGGTGATAAAGTTCTTCTAGCCAAGGGAGGTTCCGGTGGACGTACTGAAAACCGGTTTGATGGCCAACCAGGACAAGCTCACAGTGTAATACTAGATTTGAAGTTAATAGCAGATGTTGGCCTAGTCGGGTACTGTTTCCTGCTCCATGTTTTGAAATAAGAGACGCTGTTTTAAAAGCAAATTTCTTTATTGGTTATGATTACATAAATTAAAATGTAGGTATCCAAATGCTGGCAAATCGTCACTTTTAAAAGCAATTTCTGAGGCCGAACCTAGGATTGCCAATTTTCCTTGTAAGCTATTATCACATTTGAATCAACCGGTGATATTATTTAAAATGTATAAAGATTAATGCAACATTATTATTTTCAAGTCACAACCATCTGTCCACAGTTGGGAACGCTTGAATATGAAGACGAAAGACAGGTACATGCCTATTTAGGTGAATTTGCAAATTGTGAGAGTAAACTGATGACAATGGTTGGTCTCAATAGATTACTATGGCCGATCTTCCTGGTTTAATAGAAGATGCTCATAACAACGTGGGACTTGGACACCGATTTTTAAAGCACGTGGAAAGGACAAAAATGTTGTTATTTATTATTGATATCAATGGGTTTCGATTGAATTCGATGACTAATTACCGAACTGCATTTCAAACCTTGGTTCTACTGAATAAGGTGCAGTATATTTGTGAAGTACTGTTTTAGTATAATACATGTAGTAGAGTTGTATAAAATGTGATAAATTCAATTTCAGGAACTGGAGTTATATCAGGATCAACTGACAGAGGTACCTTCGATTTTGGCAATTAATAAAATGGATACCGAAGGTGCTACTGAACAGTCGTCGAGACTCCTTGAGGAAATTAAAAATATAGCAGGTAAAACTTCAAAAGTTTCTTTAAATGGGCATTCACAATTGAGCTTTATCCTACCTGTTTTAACTATACCTTGCAGAGGTGACAAAAGATTGGTCAGCAGCAACACGACCAAAGAAATTCATCCGTTTCGAAGATATTTTTCTAATCTCAGCTGCAACGGGGATGAATGTACCATTGTTAAAGGAAAGAATACGACAGTTAATAGATTTTCATGCTGATGAATGCGCAGAACTCGATCCAGAAATTAAAGCAGTCAAGGTTTTGTTGAAGAACAAGCCAAGAGTTATTGCCATGTAGCTATATTTTTGATAAGTGAGACAATAAAATCAATCTTAAAACAAACATTTCAAGAATTATATAACATATTATTCAAAACAGAGAAGCAATTATTTATTATTTCTCCGTAATATTAACAACATGTTTATATAAATTAGCACAGTCATTGGTTGAAACAATTGCCAAATTTCATTAAAAGTCTCAAAAACAAAATATGGCAATTATACTTTAACTAGTCATACAACACGTGTAAAATATATTTTCCAGACAGCAGAAACATTTGTACATTGCTTATTAATTTAGCTTTGATCATCCTACTGACATCCTTATGCAAAGCTTTTCGTCATCCACGGGAAATCTTCCTTGTTCTCGCACGACCCATATTCTTTAATATTCCACAATTCAAGCAGCACTACAAATTATAATTAACAACGTGTTATAAAAAAGGGTTATCCAACTTAGAGAATACAGACAAAAGTAAAGTTTCGTTTTTGGAGGCACAACTGAAATTCAGACTTACAATCTGCAGCAGGACCAATCTTCAAAGCGGTTTTGGTTCTCGCTAACCAATGCAGGAAAGCGAACATTTCAGAATTAACTTGAGCACGATGCCGGCGAAAGTTAGAATCGCGATTTGCCACTTGGTGGAGAAGCGATATTCCATTCCTGAGTGTGGGGATGCTTAAAAGTCTTGGACTTTCTTCGTACAGCTCCAGTTGATGGTGCAAGTATAGTATGAGGCTTGATATGACCTAAAATTGGAATTCACTTTAAATATAGTTCACAGTAATGATCAATAACCTGATCAGATATGACAGCAGCACTACCTCAAATTGGCAGTGAATTTCATCGGTTGATAAAAATGGGATTTTTTCACTCTCATGAGTCAAACAAATAGAAAAGAGCTGGATCATCTGTGGGATGCATAATATACTTTAGGCAATCAAACTAAAATATCTCATTAAGGGGATGATAAAGTGATATTTCATTCTACAAATTATAACGTTATTTATTGTTCTCAATAATAGTTACTGATTGCAAAAGATAAAGTCAAATACGCTAGCATTTTTAAACTTTTGAATGTTAAGTTTAAAGTAGGATATTCACTTTACCATTACCTTAAATAAATATGCAAGCGAATCAAAAATAGCAAATACCAAATTATCTAATTTTGACATGAATTGATGCGACGACCTTTTCCTTGCTTTGTGCCAAGCGTTAGCTAGTGGAATCCAAAAGCAGCTATCTATGCAATAAATATAACAAAAAAATCTAGTTTAATATAAACGGTAACTTAAATGGCAAAGCATTTCCGTGATATCATAAGTTATTGTAAAGCCAAATTTCCATATTTCGAAATGGGATTTGAAGGAACTATTTATGAGGCTAAAACCAACCATCTCGATTGCATGATGCCTCAACCACACTTGGGTTTGAGCAAAGGGTGCCCAACAGGGACACGAGTTCCACAAATACGCTTCCACCCATTGCCAACGTAGAGCAGTTATGCAGCACCTGCGGTGTAATTAAAGGCAAATACCTGAAAAGTAGAACACAAAACAATTAACCCTAAGATGAAAATATTAAAATGCACAACATCCTTAAAATATAGGCATACCTTGACAATTTGTCACAAGGGCAGTACGTTGCAACTGTTCCCAGGATCTCCAATGCTAGTTGTGGTAAATCTGTACCCTTGCTTTGCTGCTTATGGCATAAAATAAAATATGATATCATTAAAATAATAACTGAAACGCAGCTATTCAAGTTCTGTGAAACTGATCGTATTTTTAAAAACATTTGAATTTCCAATTACGAACTTTCTTGGAAATCAATTCTCACTTACTAAGTGAATTGGAAGACTGCAAATCTCAAACAGCTTGTGAATTATGGGATGGCATGAATGGCTTGTAGTGTAAACCAATTCTTGAATACTAGATGCAAATGATGTTCCAGGTTGTGGATCTCCATTTAACTGGACATGTTCTGTATTTTCTTGTACTAAGTATTGACACACTCCCGGGCTGCAGTAAACCAATTGTTTCAGCATTTTAAGGGCGTGGATGGCATTTTGTGATTCATCGGTTTGATTGCTAGTCTTAGTTGATGGTGCGCTAGAGCCACAAGCGGAACTGCCTCTTGGTTTCACAGATGGATCACTATTAGCACCGAATGAACTAGACAGCGCTTTGTTGATTGAAGGCAACATTGATTTGGCACAATCGAGACGCAAGCCTAGACAAATATTGAAGATGTTAAGCTCGGGAGGTTCTAAAGTCGCGCGACTATCTCGCTTTACTGGAAGAGCACCATCGTCTTCTAACAGTATGCTGAAACCGGTCATTGCATCCAATGTCAAGGATGTGTTTCGCAACACCAGTGCCGCCTCAGGGGGTTGCTCTGAATCAGCTTGCTGCAGGAGAATGTCAACTAATCCAGGACCAGTTTCCATCCCTAGAGGTCGTTTTAACGATAAAACTGAATCATTCAGTTTAAGGCAAATGTCAGTGGCACATGAAGTTGTTGAAGATTTTCCAGCAATTTCTGAAGCACCTTCAGACGTTTTTGATAAAATTCTTTTCGAAAATGTTGTCTGGCTTGGAAAACAATTATTGTCATCTGTTATTTTTAGTGGGGATTTAAATATTTTCTGCCTGGCTTGGGCCCCATCTGTTGAACCAACGCACATTTTTTTATTAACATGGTTCTCGTTATTTTGACGAATATGTTGCTGTTGACTAGCTCTCCATTGCTCACTGGTATGTTCTTGGCGCTGAAATAAAAGGAAAACTTTTGATAAGCAATGCTAATATAAATTTTAACTGATTGAATTTAACATTCGAGATAAAATATTACCTTGAATTCCAGCTCTGTTTTGAGTTTTTTAATCTCCAGCAAATATTCTTGCTGACGCTGTTCCTTTATCACTGATTGTTGTTTCAATGAATCCACTTCACTGTTTGCCGCCTGCATTTCAAAGTCCTTCCGTGATAAAGCATCATTCAATTGCTTTATCTGTGCTTCGCATTTTGCTTTATCTTCTTGCAGCCTTTTAAACTTGTATAGGAAAATTAAATTGTAGAAATGTTATACAATAAAAAATGAAGCTGACAGTTACTGATTTCATAGAAATATACTGTTAGAACAAGGTCGGATAGAAATCTTACAGTTTACGTATAAATTGACAGCATAAGAAAAAAAACAAAAAACGCATACCTCTTGTCTCTGTCGTTCAATCTCCTGTAGGGACGTTTCCGACAGTTTCTGAGCGCCGAAAGGTGACCCGTTCCATGATTTCAAGTCAGGTTTAAAAAGGGAGCCATTTATCAGTGGCCGATTTTTTACAGTGACAGACGTTTGGTTGCAATTATTTCCATTCCCAGTTCGGTTCCGCTGGATTAATGAGGTTCTTGATTTTGAGGTAAGATTGGCATTCTTAGGCAACGCATTTTCGTTAGGAGAAGCCGACCACGAATGGTGTCTTTGCAATGTAGTTCCACCAATTGCCATGGAATTGGTTGAGGCGCCGGGACGCTGTGAGAACACTTGACTGGAGATCAAATCTACTTGTTCCAAGTCTTCAACGGTGAACTCATCGTCTTGGCCCCATATCGTTTCGTCAATTGCAGTGTCGATACGTGGTTTCTTTGAAGCAGGTCCAATTCTTGAGAAAGCATCCATAGCCTCTATAAACAACTTTGGCCATCAAGTATAGTCCCTAGAATTACAACAGATAGAAATTGTGAGTATTATTCTGGATATCAACTGGGGATGGCTAGGTTTTTTGACATATGACTCAATAAAGATCTCAAAGTTTTAGGACGCGTCATACCGTTTATAGAAAATGCAGAATGCTAAATGAATTCTTGGAATTCATGAACTAATTTTCCCAAGTCTTCACAAAAATATGTAATTAGACAATGTGCTGTTTATTACTTGGACGAATATGTAGTCAAATTATTGTCCTTCAGAGTATACCCTCTACTTCCATATACATACATACATATGTCAGTCAGATAAAATCGACTGGCTTCCGGTGAATACTAAATATTTATAATCAAATTATAAACCAATTTACAAAACTTACCCTATCCTACATATGTTTTGTTTCTATACATCACTGGAACATGATAACTTCATCAAAATCCTAAAATAAACTTCCGCAAATTGACAGCTTTTCTTCACAAGTTTTTAAAAGGTTCTTTTGAAAAAGAGCAAAGTTTACGCAGTTCGGCAAAGTAGAATTTGCTACCATTGTCACGTGATATTCTTGCGGCGCTCTTCGGCATTTTGGCCGAACGAGAAAGGACTCCAGTCGCCATTTTTTTACCTAGAAAGCAAGCCAAGATCTGCGCAGAAAAACCATGGCGGAGAATATAACCGGTGGGAAATATTACAGAGTTTTGTTAACTCCTGAAGAACATAGTAGGTGTACTACAGGTTTGTTTGTGTCCTATAGTTACTATATATATCCTTGAATGTTTTCCTCTCCTCCCTGTTAAAGTACGTTAAATCCACGCTAAAATGTTCTGTTCCCCTACATACAATGTGCATAAAGGGCTTTATAAACATGTTCCTGTATTGTGCGTGTATCTACTGTGCTACAGTTTTAAAACCATTCAAGCCGTAAAAAGTAAACCTATCTCAAGGAAATATTGTTTCGCGATTGCCATTGTTTGGCGTACAATGACGCCTTCATTAAAAGTTAGCCCATGATTATACATATCTTCACCATAATAATATGATTACAGTGTTTTTCAACCTGTTTCGATTCTCAGCACACTGAACAACTCGCTAAAATTGTTATAAATCTCTTTTATCCAAAATAAATCAAAAACAAGATTCCGTGTATTATTCACTCATAAAATTCGTACTGCTATATGCTTCTTCTAACTTGTGCTATCATTTCAGATCCAGAATATCTTAATGAAGTAATATTGAGGGCAAGCACAGGAGATGGAGCACAACCAGATCATTCATATGAGGCTATAGAAGTAAAGAAAGATGATTCATTGTCTTTAAATGCAGGTAATCTAATGTGCCAAATTATGCATTACTTCATTGTGAATCTTGTGTGAGAAAAAAAGTATAATTTATTTGCAGATTTTACCATTCTAGCAAAATGGCCCGAAGACAAAATAAACCTATTGCTGACCTTAGTGGCAGGGATATCACCTCACAGAAAAGAGAACAATAAGCAAAAGAAAGCTGCTTGGGATGCCATAGCCAAAATTTTTAAAGCACATGGTCACGATGAATCGGGAATCAGCATTAGTAAGAAGTGGGCAAACTTACAGGACAGGTAGGGATTAATGAGTCCGTCCCAACTTTGGAAATATCGACATTTTTAAAAAATATGTTTCTGATTTGTGGCTATTTATTTTAGATACAAGATCATCAAGAAGAGAAGTTCGAAATGTAGCGGGGAACGTGTATCATGGCCATATTTTGGAGCTATGGATGACATATTAGGTTATCTTCCTGGTAGTTCTCGAGACAGTAGCCCTTCTTCAGAGGACAGTTCTTCTTCAAGCTCCAGTGATAGTGTAAGTATACTATTGCAAACTCAGTAGTTTGACCTGGTCATAACCATCAACTTTTGTACAGCTTTTTATATATTTATGTCATATTAAGAAGTTGACCTTAATTTGCATTTCATCTTAATTCTTTCAGTACTATGAAAGAAAGGGGAGGAAGGAGAAGAGGAGAAAGAAAAATAAAAAAGCTGCACACTCAAAAAAGCACAAGGTACAAGAAGATGTGAGTGATCAAACACCAGCTCCACAGGCGCCAGGATGGTTTATTGCATACATAAAAGAAAGAAATGAAGAGGAAAGGAAATGGAGGACAGAAATCTCAAATATTATGAAAGAACGGAACGAAGCTGTAAGATCATTAGCTGCTTCCATAGCAGAGTTTGCTAAAAAATAACGTCTATTTTCGCTTGCATTAATGAATTAAATACTTTAGAATTTGAAAATTTATATTATATTGCATGCATCAATTTTATACATGTATCGATTTACATTTAAATAATGTGGAATCATATCAAACTTTTGGAAATAGTAGCAGTTTTGTTCACACACTTGGTTCTTCAGAATTGGTTTTGTGAATAATAATAAAAACAAACTATCAATTATCAGAAATATGAAGCCATTCAAAAACTCCTGGCACACACGCTATGGAATAATTATTGACAATTTTTTTCATGTCTATGGGTATCCCCATCACATGTCCCAAACATGTGTCATGTTGCTGCATTTGGTAACTTTAATTTTCGATAAAGTCGATTTGGCTATTCTGTTCGTTAGATATATCACCATGTAGTAATCAACTGTTTTGTCGTTTTTAGCTTTTGCACTGATGTCTACGAGGTGTTCACTTAGTATATATAGCGAGTTTTAATGTCAATGGCAAAACACCTTTACTAAAATACAGGTTGTAATATGTGCAGCTATGCAAAAAAACATGCCTTGGAGGATATAAATTGTACTTATTTTATTTGTTAAAATAATGTTTTCCAAAATTTAACCCTTCGTGGCATTTGCTTGATGAACATGATCAGACGATTAATGCATTTGTATTAAACATATGAAGGACGACAACAGCCAATGTTGAAAATGTAAAATATGTTCCTATAAAAGAATGAATACAAAAACATAAATATGAAGTAAAATATTTTTAGATTTGAATTTTATTTTCTAAACATCATTTATTACAGTATATTTTACAGTTGTGGAAATGCGGAAGTCATGGCTCAACTTCACTGTCAAACTTATTGATAAAAGATTCATTAGCAATGAAATAAAGGTTAGTTGTAAGTAACCAAACTAAATTACCCTCCCATTATTTGAAATATACAAATATAGCTGTATACTTTTGCATAGCTATGTCAAATTCTTTTTTGAAGTTAGGTAATTTGCTAATTTAAAATGAATGTTTTATAAATACAAACAAATAGTTACAGCTATTTTCTCGCAAATTCAGCTATGGAAGCAGCTAGTAACTTTACTGCATTATTCCCATCTCTCATGATGTTTGA
>JAUJYV010000407.1:0-45013 GCA_033995625.1 Ophyiulus pilosus
CCTCCACTACGACTACTTTAATCGAGGTTTTACGAGTACAGTGAGTTCAACGTTTCTCCAGGAAATAATTTTCTTACAATTTTTTTGCTTGGCGAAAAAACGATTTGAAAAGTCGAGATATACTATGGTATATTTTAATAGTCGGAAATAACTGTAGAGCTGAAATAAATCATTAAAAAATACATGTTAATCGTGATTCCTTTTAATATGTTAAAAATTAAGGAAATAAAAAACAAATTTTAGAAATTTATTAATGTCAAATTTGTATAACGCCATCTAATGACATTAATGATTTTTTTTGTAAGTAGTAGAGCGCCACATCATGGCTTTTCACTTGGGCAGTTTGTTGGAAAAACACGTGTTTTTTTGGCGGTAAAACACGATTTTTTTTGTTGGAAAAACACGTTTATTTTTCAGAAAAACAATTTTGTTCGAAAAACGATTTTTTAGGCTTTCCGCCTAAAACAATTTGTTTTGGTCGGAAAAACGATTTTTTTGTTATTAAATGAAGATCGATTTTGCAAATAGTTTTGTAGAGACCCATAACAATAAGCTCACCCACCCATAACAATAAACTCAAAATAAAAATAAATAAAAAACTTTAAAAAAAAAACTACTGTAGAGACTGAAGACCCTAATACTTAAAAAGTAAATTCCCACGCCTATTTTTAAAGAATAAATCTGGCGAATTAATGTTTTTATTATAAAAAGATGTTGAGTTGACGAACCAGCTATGATAATTATGAAAAAATGCATGGAAATTCATCCGTTAAATGAAAGGGACAGTTAATTTTCGCATTGTATAATTTCTTTAAAAAAGTCAGGAAGAGACAAATAGGCAATGGTAGTATAGGGTGTTTACTACTGAATGTATATTATAAGTTATGCACAAAGTGGTCAAACATCACGGGGCAACTGATGATTCTTATTGTCGAATGACTATATTATGTTGCGATGTTATGTGAGCTTTTCATTTCGAGAAATCCTACGTTTGATGCCTATAGGATAATCATACAGAAAGAAAGAGAGAGAGAGAGAGAGTGTTATTTATTTAGAGACACGAGTATTAATCGAGGGAAAAACAAAATCGACACAACACATGCAACACCAATCGACGCAGTTACAAATGACATAAGACCGCGGCCTTAACAATGCAAAGCATCAGCAACACGGCAGTTCACAGATGAAAATGACCAATACGTAAAACTGCATAGTTATCTGGTACATGTATACACGCATCGTTTCTACAATACAAAATCGTTTAAAAAAAAAAACTGTGCAAAAATGGCGAATAGAGTTGAGGACAGAGGGGCAGGTGGGAGGGAATGATACAGAACTCTAAAAATGGTACTTAATAGTAAAAGCTTACAGTGATGACCAACAGAAGATTTACAATGAGTGGAATAGTAAAAGTGAAAATATCAAACATCTATCGGAAACAAAGTACGAGTGGCGTTCGAAGATTCGGCTGGAGAAATATGCACAGTTAAGTAGATTAAAACAGGTCAACATTGCAGATACTTATAAATGTACATGAAATTTACAACGACTTCTGGGTATATCCAATGACTTGGAATACAGTTTGGGTGGTCCACGAATGACGCCAGCCTACGATACTGCCATTTTGATTTTCTGACTACGAAACAAAAGAGCAGGACCTGGAAGTGTAATGTTAGCTTCTAACTCACATAGCAAGCACTCATGTCAAAAACATGTGATCAGTATTCGCATGTCCATAAAAAATGTAAGCTTAAAAGAGATGGTGGTACATTGCCAAAATCATGCTAATTCAAATGTGAAAAGAAAAACAGCAATAACAACAATGACGTGATTTCTCTATGCAAGACGCATTATATGGACAACCCATAATGAATCATAGTCGTTTCCTACAATGTTTTTTCTCTCAATTTAGTGAGCTTTTTTCAGTAATTAAAACTATGAACAACAATTAAAACCCATTTATGGTTTATAAATGAAATTTTGAATTTTGAACCCGTTTGCTATGCTTTCATGCTGACAATTTAGAAAATATATAAACAGCCTAGCCAAAACAGGAAATAATGACTGGCTGTTGGATGTTTCAGATTGTCCATTTAAATTACATTCTGATGGTCTCTAGGCAGCTCCATCAGTCTCCCGTTACAATGCTAACCCAAATATGTGCTTACGAAAAGTGACATTTCTAAAGTTAAATTAAGGCAAAATAATAAAACAATCATTATGAAAGAGGCTTTAAATGATCGTCATATTTTCAATTTATCACTTCAGTGTCATGATTGTTCTTTAATTTTTGTTTTTAAAGCTACTGCATCAAGCCATATATTTCTGCCAATAGTTTTCTACTAATCAGAAATTTGAAGCACATGTAGGTCTATAATTCAAGTGTCACCTGTCCAAAGACAAACCAAAATTGTATACAAAAAATATAAAGAAATCTTTCTTGTATAATAAAATATCGACAAACGCATATTAGTAAAAGCCCAATTTTAAAACTTCTCTCCAAATAGCACAAATAATATATATATTTATATTTTTTTTTACAGAAAGTGCTTGCGGAAGGTTTAGACACATTGTGCACCATCCAAAAAACACATTGAGAAGTTCTTATACACCACTGGCTCTGGCCGACAAATGTGCCGCAAATTTATACAGCAATACAGATAGACGTACAATAGGTGGACAGTAAAAAGACAAAATAAGAATCTCACTCATAAAAGCTTAAATTGTTCGAGTTATTTTGTTCATTTCTTCGAATCACATTTATCTTCCCTGAATGTCAAACCAACATCACTGCCTATCGTCCTGTGATCACTGCTCACGGATGATTTCATTTGAAGTTGAGGAATAAATGATTGCAAGGCTGACAAGCACAGATAGATGACCGATGGCATATTCTAGAATGATGGTGGAACATAGAGAGACAAGCCATTTTGCAGGGGAAATCCTCTACTGGGAGATTTTGCAAAAAGAGGAAGTAATGGCACCCCAGAACGAACAGCGTCTTCGAAAATTGGGCACCGAGTCATGACTGACAGCAGGCCACCAAAAGGTCATCACCCTAAATAGTAAAAAAAAAACCGAAAAAAAAACAAAACAGAACAAAGAATTATTAAGGTAATCACTAATGTTTCTTCTTCACAGGCATTAAATAGTAAAAGTATATATATAGGGTTGCCATAAATGCCAAGCATTGATACAGGACGTTTAAAGGACAAATCAAACTTGCTTCATTTGACTCCAATTGATTCTCTCCACATTTGCATTGTGGGCAGGAGTGACAAATACTTATTCACATAGGTTTATTATACATGACACCTGATCAATATGCTTTGTATCTACAAACAACTTCAGCCATCTCTATTCCATACTCAATTTCATAGTTGCCAATATCGATATGCTTTTATTTCTGAATATGCAATAGAATGGGAGCACGTCTACTGCTCAGTTTTTCTGCAAACTAATGTGCAGGTGGCATAACAGAAAACATTGAAACTTGTGTAAAAGTATACGTCAGTGATTCTTATGAACTTGTATTAAAATGTACTTTACATGTTCTGCAGTCAATTTATGTGTTACCAATATCAATGTTTCCTACTTGTAAATATGCAATAGTACGTTCTACGAGAGGTATTCAAGTTTGACCTGGACTGGATTTTTTTTACATAAAAAAACTACAACTGATAAAAATACAGATTTAGTTTTCATTTTTTCACATACTCTTCTTTCTTCAAAATACATTTTTCCAAACGATGTGGGAGTTTATTAATGCCCTCAAAATAAAATGTCTCAGGGAGCTTGTGCAGGCAGTGTAAGACATTTCTTCAATTCATCATTTGACTGGAATTTGATGCCGCCAAGATATTTCTTAAGTGGCCCAAACAAATGGTAATTACATGGTGCCAAATCAGGGCTGTAAGGTGGATGTGGAAGGACCTACCAGTGCATTCCAGCTTGAGTCTCTGTTGCTAAATGTGCTGTGTGTGGCCGTGCGTTGTCGTGAAGAAAAAGCACACTTTCTGTCAGCAGGCCATGTCTTTTCTTTCTTATTGCAGTGTGCACTTTATCTTTCAGTAGTTCACTGCAGTACTTGTACTATAGTACTACAGTTTTCTTGGTTTACTATAGTACTACAGTGCACTACTGAAAGAAAGTGTGTATTGCAAAAAAAAAAAAAAGAAAAGACATGGCCTGCTGACAGAAGGTGTGCTTCTCTTTTTTTATCATGTGCAGTTTTTTTATAAATAAATCCAGTCCAGGTCAAACTTGAATGCCCCTCGTATTTCCAGAAAACGGGACAAATAGTAATACGAGACTGAGTACTGAAACAGTCCCGTATATACGGGACGCATGGCATCCCTACATATATACCGAGTAGGGAATCCAAATTACTCAGGCACTCGAGATGCCCAATATCTGGGTACCCGGATATTGAGCAAATTGGGCGATGGACTAAATATGAAATTAAATTGGCGTTTATTTATGAAACTCCCTATTCACACTCTATACTCGGTCAAAAAACACCGAGTACGAGTAACTAGAGTCAAATACTGGGTACCCAATACCCGACATTGGATTCCCTAATACCAAGCCTAATGAACCTATGGACTTACTGCAAGAAAATGTTCAACATTTGCTAGCATTATTTCATAAAGATGTCACTTCAATATCAGCGGATGGTGACTTGTTCGAAGCTTCAGCAAGCAAAAGTTTTTCCTTCATTTTGCACATTTCCTCGTCATATTCACGTTTCATAATGTCCAATGCCTATAATAAATATAATGGCATAAAAATTATAAGAAGTTTGAATTCTTACCAGGGCTTTGCAGTAAGCATGTGCTGAAAATAATACTGTTAGAAAACTCACCTTTTCCTTCTCTTCTTCAAATTTTTTGCGAACATCTTCCTGCTGTCGTTCAACCTCTTTCCGTCTAGTCTGATAGAAGTCCTCAAGCTTAAAAATAAAATAAAAATGGAACGTCATTATTACAATATGAACACAGGAAACATTATTTTGAACATAATATTTCAATACCTTTTGCAATTCTGCCACCGCTTGATTAATGTGTTTCTGTTGTATTTCTCTCTTCATCCTTAAAATGCAGAGGCAAGAAAATTGAGCTTCAAAGATTATTTGTATAAAAAAAACATTTCAGAAACAAATGTGACTATTTACCGTGCTCTTTCATTTTTATCTCTGAAAAGTTTCTTCAGATCTTTAATTTCTTCAGCTCCCTGAACATTTGATTTCTTTTTCACTTCATCCCTGTAGCTACATCAAGACAAAATAATTTATACATAAATAATACTAATTACAAACAATGATATATATCATATATGACACAAATTAAACATTTAGTTGCATAGTAATCATGTGTTGTAAATGAAAAGTGCATTTCTGTACATTCAAATAAAACAAGATCCAAGTGCTTGAAAAACGTTACGTACCTTTCGTGATGTTCATCTAAGCGAGTAAGCTGCATGGCATGAGATGCTTGCATGCTTTTCTCAATAGCATCATAAATCTAGAAAACGAAAATAGAAAGTTTTGCTTCACTTTATTAATTAAACAATTAAAGTTAAAAAAAACACGTCATATTTAATATCAGTTATACATACCGGGTCATGAAATTTTTTTTTTATTTCAAGTTCATTCTTATATTTGTCCTGATTAAGCGTAAATAGCGTTTCAGAATGGGTTCGATGAAGTTCTGATAACTGTAAGAAAATACACGTAGTCATTTAATGAGCACTAACACTATTCTGTTTATCATCATTTCAAGCTGGAAAGATTTTGCAAAAATCATCTAAACAAGTCATTAATAATTTGAAAAATATTTCCATGCATTCCCAGAATGTAGTACCTAATAATTTAAACAGATATGAAATTTCCCTTTACCCTTTTTTCTGGTTCAAATTCACAGACAGAGACACTAAATGGTCGCGATTTCACTGCTGCAGAATCAACACTGGGCTTGCGTGGTTTTTGATACGATTTTGTGCTTTTTAACTTTTGTTTTTCCAATTTTTCCTCTTCTCTTTTCAAACTGTCGCTGGTTTTATTTTGCAACTAAAGTTAACGACATAAAACTTTTTAAAATATTAACGATATCATGTCATGCATTAAAATGAAGTTGTTTACTTACTTTACTATGTCGTTTCATCACCAATTGTAATTCCTTATTTAATTTAGCATATATGGCTTGCACAGTTTTGCTCTCCTTTATTTTATCTAAGGTTTCAGCAACTAAAAGATGCTCTGGAATTTCTATATTACAATACGGAGAATAACAAACGATGAAGAAGATTCCTTATTAAATTGATATGCAATATTTAGACAAATCTAATTAAAAATTTTTTTACAACGTTATTTTAATTAGTAGTGTCCCTTACCAAAATGTGTACTTGAAACGTCACATCCTGATGAATCTGTAATTATCTTTGTGGATTGAAGATTCTTCTTGGAATCTTTGCGTTCTGAAAAGCAGAACGATAAATAAACGAATATCCAGCCGACTTTATAATGTATGAAATGTCAAAATCATCCATTATAATGCTTACTGGGAGGTTCCTTGTCTGCTCCCATAGCCCCGTCCGATGGCAAGGAAGAGGACAAGCCCATATGACCAGTTGAAGGAAATGATCCACTGCTGTCTTCTTTTCCACTTCCTCCCCCACTGCTATCTACTGAGCTTGTGGCTTTGACCATTTTATTTCGGGGTGCTTCTAAAGAAGCAGAGCTTTTTACAGGAGTCCGTTCGGCTTTAGGTTTCTTGGGGTCGCCAACAGGGGAATCCTGTCGATGTGTGAATAAAAAAAAAATGAAACTTACAAATTAAGAAGAAAAATATTTTCCATTTGATACCTCCATTCAAACTTTATGCATGAAATTATCTTGGATGAAGATCAACACGATACACGTACTTCATCAAAGTCCTGTTCGAAATCATCGGTTAAAGCACACAGCTGCTGCTCTCGCTTTTCCAGGTCAGACTGATATTTGATGGGATTCACCAGTGCATCAGCAATGTCTAGAAATTAAAATATCACGAATAAAAATAACCCTACTACCATTAAGCAAATAATCATATATTGCAAAATGACAATCAGTCAAAAACCTATTTGTTTGTTTTCAACAAGATATTTGTGCAAATATTGCTGCACAGAAAACAAAATCTGAATACTACATGGTGTTTGCCAAAAAACATTTTATGAAATGTGTAACTACCTGAAAGTTTATCAGGCACATAATCTTTGACAGTAATATACACGAAAAGCGTTGGAAGAGTTAATGGCTGCCCCGATTCGTTTCGTAAGGCAATGTGTCTGTAGCCTACAAGTTAAAAAACACCTTTAAGTCAATTATAATCCATAATAATCAATTAATTAATAGCTATAAACGAACCACTCAAATCTACCTGGTCTTAATCCAACGACTGGTAATACTCTTCGGCCAATTATTTTCCCATTTTCTTCACATACAATAATTCTAATTACGCATAAATCAGGAAGCACAACCTAAAAATCAAATACACGAAGTTCGTTATCTGCATAAAAGATTGTGCCAAGAAAGCTGCTAATCAATAAAATTTACCTTTTTGAATACAAAAGGGTCTTCATCGTATACTGGGTTAATCCCATTTGATTGAACAATTTTTGTGCGAAACCGCTTACGCACGGTATCAGCAGGAAGGCCGTAGCTTTCAACTTCAACGTAGGTACCAACACGCTTGTCAGAAATAAATTGTCCCGAGATTATCTGAAAAATGGCAAGATTACATTTGTCACGATTTTAACTTTACCAATTTAAATGAATGTACAAAATAGAAATAGCAAGTGAATTTTCAAGATTGAAATAAGCATTAAACAAAAATGAAATGCATTGATAGAGATTGTTTTTTTGTGTTAAAATCCATGATTTTTTAATACAAATCATACATTTTATTTAATGTTTTTGAAAAAAAATGCGAGTTATTTTTGGATAGTAATGCTTTTAAGGAAATGAAGAGGATTTATTCATCATACATGTACATTGAAAATAGTTTGTGGAAAAAAAAATATGTTAATTTAAAAATTAGTCTTATTTTTGTTGTTGCGTTTTTGTGTGTGTGGAAGTATTTTATGATACCGACATCACAACAATAATACAATATAAAACTGTACATAAATAATGACATTGAAGAGAAAATGACTAATACAGGACTGCCTACCTTTACAGAAAGTGAACCGGCAATAATGCCATCCACAGTGGATTCAGCAAAGGGATCAAATTTTCTATCATGTCGACGCATAAAATCAGGTTTTAGTAAATAACCACTACGTCCATTATACTCAAAAATACCCAAGTTAAGTTGCATAGCAAGATCTAATAACAATAATATAAAGAACACATGATGCAGTAATCTAAAACGCAAAAAGTAGTTTATTAAATGAATAGAGCAGTATTGATTTATATTTAAATCCAATCTCAAATAGCAAATTGTTAGCAGAAATATGCATACACATATTTATGTTTACATTGTTAAACTAGAAGGCAGGATGAACTGCTGTTAAGACAAAAACTTACCAAGAGATTGAAAATTTAATGCGACGAGTTGGCATCCAGCATTCCAAAACACCTACACAATTGTAAATGAAGATGAACATCGCATAATACAAATATGCATACAACTAATAGAGAAATCCAGTGCACGTATTTACATACTTGTGGCATATAATTACTGGAATCCACTCTTGTTCCCCTGGGATATATTCTACTAAGCTGTCGTTTATTATAACTAAGCAATAGGTTAAGGATGAATTCTAAAGTATTTATGCAAATCATATATTTATACGACTGATTTTCTTTTAAATTATTGATAAATTGACACACTTCAAAGGATACTTTACAAAATCGACAGGATGTTCTTTCAAAAAAGTTGTTGCGCTGGTCTCAACAAATGATGAAATTTCATAACTACGATTGCGCTCTAAAAATATAGATACAGAAAATTATCTGGATCAAGACATTTCAAAGTATACGAAGCATTATACACTGATTATTTTCCGATTTTTTAAACAAAAAAGATCATTTAACAATTGAATATGCCCTTATCTATACGCTCAAAGGACTACGGATGAAAAAGGAGTGACATGACAAGCACTCCATAAAATTTCAAAATCATAGAAGGTTAGTTCAGGTTATGTTAGGTAAGTTGGAGCTCATGTGAGCTTTTGTCCTAAAATGCAAATAAGGTACAAATAATTTCTCAACTGAGATACTAGAATATAAGATAACTTCTTTAGATAACAAGAATTAGGTCTTATTTCCATATATTTAATGTACCAGTGACGACCGCACTACTTTTACTAAACTTTCCATTATAAGAAGTTTGAAAACTCCAGGTCTTTGAAAATGGTATTAACAGGGTTCTACTGTACTACTATTTATTATTTTGTAATCTACTGTACAATGATCTATACGTAACAGCAGTAACCTTAACAACACTATAGAACCCTTTAGTAAATACATAATGATGATAGGAACAAAGTTTGGCAACTTATCAGTCTACAAACGAAGTATTTCAAATTGTAAACAATGGGGCCCATATCACCAATATCAACACTAAATTTTATACATTATTGTTAGCAAATTAATAGCAATACATGCCAGTAACCCTGTTCAATGGCCCGAAATTTAAATCCAAGCAAAAAAAAAAACCTCTTTGGTAAATAAAAAATAAACTGCGAGATGATTGAAAGGCTCGAAACTTATTTAGATTCAAATTTATTATAACTTACTTTCTGAAACTTCAAAGGAATGGAAATGTACAGGTTGAATGTAATTTACTAAAGCTGACATCTCAGCTCCGGCTTCTGATTCTCGCCCAGCTGTTCCCTGAAAAAGAACACAAAACGGAACACATCAAGTTGATCAGAAATCAAGTGAAAGTCAAAGCCAAAAAATAAAATAAAAATGGAGAACTTACAGCCTCGCCATCAGTTCCCTCTTTAATATCACGGTGTCCAGTTCCAACGTATTCATCATCTTCGCTGTCCGATTCAGACACAGAGTCCTCAATATCTCCGTTGGGAGCCAACGTGACTGCAATGGTTTCAGGACCATTAATTGCACTGTCACTCTGACTATCTCTGCTATTCGTTTTCTGAAGCCTCGGCATTGAAGAAATCTCAGTTTTTACATCACTGGCGGGCACACCCAATGCCGTACCTCCGCTAACTGTCACAGGCGACCCAGAGCCTTTGGCTTCACCGTTGCCACTATTGCTATTGTTGCTGCCACGATGATGATAATGCTTTTTCTTATTCTTAATAATGATTTTTCTTATGAGTTGATTTGGCGAAGGAAGGGCATGACCCGGAAGCACCTACAATCAAATTTCAAACAACAATAATCGTTATATTCGGTTCTCGCAAAGGAAAACAAACCAAAAGTATAATTTCTACAATATTATAAAGTTCAAAGATTTTCATCAATAGGAAGGATAGCAGTCCAATTTGTGAAATATAATATTAGTCCATAACTTTACACACAGTTGTGAGTAAAGTAAATGATGAATTGTTGAAAAAGAAAGCGATTTGCAAATGTACAGCTATGAAAAACTCATTACAATATAGATGTCAAGCTTACCGGGTAGTTTGGCAATGGTTCTGATAGCAACGTGTCACCAAAAATCTTTCTGCAATACATTGCCATCTTTGCTTGTATTCTTGGACTTGGTAATACAAGAAAACAAACAATTAACGAATTTAGTTTCATCTTGCTGAATGTAATAGGCTCTGATAAACACAACATATCTTTCAGAAAATATGCAACTTACGAGCAGTGGTTTTCGAATGACAAAATGACTGGATATTCTGAAGTTTTGAAAGCACTTTCAGCGATTGCTTCAATTACATCCTGAAAACAAAACCAGTAGGTATATTTCAAAATGGGAAATTTGGGAAATAGTCGAAAAGCTTTTTATAAAAAATAACAACTTTTACCAGCTTAATGCTATTTATAAACATTTATAACCCGATTTTCTTTCATTGAAAAACTAATGGTAAAACTTTAAAAATGTCGGAGTAATTTAGTGTGCCATGAGAAGAAAAAGGTTGAAAAACATTTGTAGAAGTTGGAATCATTTAGATATTTAAAATTGGCAGAAATCTATCAAGATTGATGAAAGATTTGGCCGTTTGGTATTCCAGTCCTAAGTCGAGTCCTTTTCTTTCCTTTAAGGTATTCTCACCTTAAAATTTACTTCCGTAACTACAGTAAACCCATGTGTTATGATTGGTTCATCTTCTGACGCCCGTCCATTCCAGCAATCAAGCTCTATGCATCGGCACCCTGCCAGCAAACACTGCCGATAGATTTCCACCGATGAACGGCCAGTTAGTTGATGTCCTATAAATCAGTAAATGTTACATTAAACCCATACCATGTACTCTTAAACCATTTTAAAGACGCAGATAACATGCACGCAAACAAGTAACCATATATACCAGTTAAGTACGTATTGTGTGATGAATTAATAAAATAGTGCGACATCGACTGGTTCATGTCCAAATTAAGATCGAATTTTTCTGGTGCAACAATAGCATTATCATCACTCATCAGATAGCGAAGAAATCCATCTAGACTCATGAGTCCTGTGGAAAATTAAAAAATACGATTTAAAAGTGCAGTCCACTCGACATGGACCACATTTGTATTCCTAAAAAAACTGTTAAGCACTGTTTAGCTCAAGAATACTCTGCTTCAGTATTCCCATTCAGCAATTATTTGCGTTAATTTCACTGCTTAAAGAAAGTGATCAATCAACTCTTTATCGATCACACACTACAGCATATTATATTAAATGCCAAGCCACTTCGCAGCAGTAATATATCTTGCTTACAATGCAAGCAGTCAAATTCATTTAAGTTTCAACATGAATAATTGACAAACACATGCTCTTAAAAAAACATAAAAAGAATGCACGACACTTTATCAAAACAGCCCTAATTTTTAATGCCAGGCCTGCCAAATTACTCGCAGAAAACATACTGAGAAAATGCCAGATTTTATATTGAACCATAGTGCTGGCACAAAAAATATCCATTAAAGTCTGCTAACTTGGGCCCAGCACCAAAACCCTTTATATGTCCCTTAGTGACTCTGAAAAGAGTATATCGTAATGAGTCTACAGTATAAAATCCAAAATAAAGTAAATGCTGCATTGGCAATTTAAAAACATTAAGTTAAAAAAAAAAAAATTAAAGCATGGCTCATTCTGATTAGCCTTGTGAGCATTATCGATTCATAAAGTCGACATTGCAGAAGAAAAAATATATTTTACATCTGACAATACATGGATCCATGGCATAGTGGCAATTTGAAGTCGATCTAGCTTGCAAAGCTTAAAATTTGTCATTTTTGTTATCCAAAAAAAACCATTCAAATTCCCCTTTTCTTCCTGTTTTTGGCCTCTTGTTTCAAATATGTTATCCTCACTTCACGTTACTTTTTGATCACCTTGATCTACTGTACTTTGAAATGGATGACTTCATACAATGTTACCTTTTTGCGCGTTACTTTTTTGTGGCTCGTACTGATGCATAATGTCTTTTGCTCTTTCCACGGTGATGTACGGATACAAAATTTCATTGAGTCTCGGATCTCTTTGTTGCTGATTTAAGAAGCTGACTAATTGGACAGCACTCATTACCTTCCCACCACACCTTAAAAAATAAAAAAACGTTGATAATAAATAACGAGCAAATATACAATTCAGTAGAGCAATAACTACCATCACTTAAGCATGCAAAATAACCTTTAACTATGTGAATATAATACATAGTTTCTCCAAATAAAGAACTTAAACAGAATTTAAATTGTAATGAAGGTGAAATGTTTTAAAGGAAATAAGGATAAATGCTATAATAAAAAGAACACGTGTAGCAAGTGAAAACAAAAATTATTCACATAATATTTCAAAGAATATTTTAAAACTGAATAAAAAAACAAAGAATGTTTCAACTTAAAAAAAAAATAACATTAGGTTTCATATACATTTAAATATGGCAGGTGCTTGAAAAGTATGTGTTACAAGTGGAAAAATATTTCCATTATAGATTTTCTTTTCAATCTGGCAATTTTTTTAGTAAAAATGAAAGAAAAAAAAGCAACTTACAACTCGTTGAAAATTTTCTCCGCTTCACTCCTAACGGTGAGATGCTTATAGAAGTTGAAAAAAACTTCAAATGGAAACTTGGATGGACAAATAAACTCATTCTGCGAGAAAAGAAAACACATAATCCGATCAATATTCGAAGCGCATGTGGGTACAGAAAGGGCTACTGTAAAAATATTATCTTTAGTGTTTGCTTACTTTCCCGCTAGACAACCCGGCGCTTATTAAAGCTTGTTCTACCCGCTTTTTATCCTCTCGATTTTGAGCAAACAATTTAACGATACTAAAAACAAAACAGAAAAGAAACACACAAATTAGCAGTAAAGTTTGGTTTTCTCACTGGAAAGTATAGATTTTTCAGAAACTTTCTGAAACACGTGCAAGATTGACACTAATGAAAATATTCACCATCTACATTTTCACATTTTAAGATTGAAATTGGATACTTTTTTTGTGTTGTATTTTTACCAAAAATTAAATAAAAAAATTCTTCATCTTGTAACCATTTTTCAGAAATCGATGCATTGGTATTTCCAATAAGCACGTTAGCAAATAACGACGTGAAAAGACAACAGCGTCATCTAACAAGTTCATGATCCAGATGCAAGCACGATTTCACGTCTTTAAATTAAAATATGCAAAGAATTTCCGTTAAACGAGTCAAGCAGGCCTGTAAAATGCAATAAACTGAAATTGTGATGGATCAAGCATCAAGCAGCAGTTCGGTAATGAAATTTTCAACGACAGCATTTCTGTACTTTTATCATTTAGTAGCCAGATGATTGATGGACGCCAGCATGTGAAATATTGCGCAATATTACTCGGCCTGCTTGTATAATCCCCGCTCATCATCCGCAGTCCATGTAGCCTGGCGACTGGCTTTCGGCAATGTCGTTATTGATTTTGCAGCCCTGCCTACTTTCATTTTTCGGCAAAATTCGTGTGTGGAAAACGATGTCTTTCATATCAAACTGTTATTTATCGTGGCAAAACACCATAGGGCCTTCGATTCTGAGCAGGCCTATACTCGCACAATATATCGGCAGTGAACAAATGGGGAGTGGGAGGGAAGTTACAAGAGGTGCTTTAAGTAGTCTGTTTCGTTTCAACTGCGCTTTCAATATGGCTTACACTCTAAGAATATAAATCCTCTGGAAAAAAAAAGGTCATCATAAGGCCTACTTTTTTGGTGTTGCACGAACACGTTCATGATAGCGCACTAAAATATATAAATGAATGAGGACGTGAGGAAGACTGCGAACGAGTTGAAAATCAACAACAGGCACGGCAGTACAAAAACAGATTTCCTATAGAGAAGAAACGTGTTTAAAAGTAAATAATAATATTTTTCATTTGTGGGAACCGACCTAAACTACAAACATTTCCGCGCCATTTTTGCTCTGGCTGGGTTATAGTATTTGGTAAATGTTGAAAACTTGTCTGAAGATTGTTAAAAACGTATTATAAATAGGTCATACAGCCTATTACAAGTTTTAACAAAAGCATAACATTCTTTGTGCATACTACAAAGGTTTGGAGATTTATAATTTTTCCCCACATGGTGATGTTTATAAATCTACAAGGGATCAATTTCAGAATACACCAATCAACATGAAATTAAAAACATTTCTATTCTTTACCATATTTCATTATCACTCTCAAAAGTCCATAAATTGTTTTAACAACTATATAAATTTGAAAATAGCTTATCAATACATTCTTTAGCAACAGTATTTTTGTGTGCTCTCAGAATGGATTACTTCTACAGAAGGTAAAAAAGACTAAGTAAATCTTTATACATGCATGGAATTAACATTAACTGAAAGTGCACCTTTCTTTTCAAGTGCATTACAAAAATTCATATTGCCATACCAAAACATAAAAAAAAATTGCAGAAAAATGATACATGTAAATAAGCCAAAGATTAAAGAAAGTTGCATTTCACCTTAACAGCATGCCGCTTTCATCATGTTTTCGCCATAAGAATTTCCTCAAATGACATGGCAAAAAATATTTGACTTTCCTGCATGGTAATTGCCACTTTGGAATTGCCATTTACAATACCACGTTCAACAAAAGAGCAGTCAACTGTGATAATTCAAGAAAAGTGATACTTTGGCCTTTATGCCGCCCACTAACCCAGTGAATATCTGCTAGCACAGACAGTGAATTTCAATTTAAAGTAGAATCCGCCGAAGAAAAAAAATACCAAAAATGTGTTGGTTATATGAAAGCGATAACAGCACTTTGGTGAATGGCGGTGAAACGTGAAAAAATATAATAATAATAGCAGGTTAAAAAGTGAACTTTCTCAATCAATAATGAGTTGAAAAAATAAATGGTGCGAAAACTCCATTACGCGTATAAAAAAATCATCGTTAGCCTCTAAAGTAAGGAAAAATAAAGAGTCAAAATGACAGCGGATTTTCGATCTCTCATAAGTATATTATCTTAAGATCAAAAAATGGATGAGAGATCTGATAGGCGAAACCGTAACAGGTTATCGATCGGCAACAAACTGTGTTGACAGAGTTGCGACGCCATAGTCAAGGAGAAAGGTTAACATATTCATAACGAGACAAGAAGTTGCTTCAAGACCCATTGAAATAAAAACATTTCATATTCATATTAAAATACTATTTCATTAAAATTCATTTTTAATACTGAATCATTAATAGTATTTGAGCTATTTCAAAACGTTCATAAACGTCTTGACTGACTCAATTTCAATAACTTTAATATATTGCAAACCGAAATCTATTTTAACTAAGTGTTGTACCTTTGTGTTTTCACTTTATAATTTTTGATAAAGTTGATTACTTAAAACATACACTACATACTGTTAAACATGTTTGTCAAAATATTCAACATTAATTTGGAACACTATTTAGGTTAACTACAATCAATAATACATCTGTGTATCAGAGATTTCACTGAATTTTCCATGAGCCATATTTTCTGAAATGAAATACTGATAAAACAAGATGCTGAATTTAAAAGTTTTCTTTGATATAATAATATTATATGAAATTTAATAATGATAATATGGGATTTTGTCCAACATTGCACATACAGTATACGTAATTATCTTATTGGATGAGGCCAACCAAGGAAAAGCTAACAAGCTTGGGTCTCCAAAGACATAAAAGTTCAAACCACAGCAAATACAAATTCCGAAGATATATACTGAATACATGTATCTGTTAAAAATACAATGTACATACAATAGATGCATTCCGGCAGGATAATTAAATTTAGTCAAATTCAACCTTTAAAGTGGTTTATTTGCGAAAACATCTATCAGATATCGGGGTTCATTAACCGTGATCACTGCTTTATTATGTTTATATTTGTCTTTAGTATAAATAATTGAATAAATAAATGGCCTTTGTACTGCATTTGGTGTATTCATTATTAACATCCTAAATGGTAAATCGGATCACCCATCCAGCAATGGTATACCATTTCGAAAGCTTAAAAAACAGGGATGCACCCAAAGGAAAGATGGTGTCCATGTAGCGGTTTCCATTAAAATGTTGAGTTCTTAAACTGATGCGTTTAAAATTAGATTTTCTGGTAATTCAAAATGTCATTCGTTGCCAGTCAATTTGCAAGATCACTTCTTTACAAAATTATGGTTCTGTCAAATAGCATTTCACGAAATCTCATTCGATGCAAATGTACTTGCACAATTTTAAATTGCGTCCCCAATGAACCGAAATAAAGAGGAAATAAATCGAAAAGCGAATGCAAGATCAAGTATAAGCGGATTTCTATAAAACTAATTAATCGGTCGAAAAAGATAAGGAAAGGTTAAAAAAAAATCATGACTATTACAAAGCATTACTCAACATCATCTTTAAAATTGCGTTGTTATAACAAGGTGCTCCTCTTTTTCAATATCGATATGCGCCATTCACAAATAGCACAATACGAAATAATCCATTACCCACAGTGGCTTATCATGATGACGTCGAAGCATAATTTGAACAAAAACTCTTGTGGTTCTGAATGATCAGTTTAGGATGCGATGAAATTAGCTACTTTGGTTTACACATTTTTTTTTCAATGAAGTTCAACATGAATTAGTTTAAAACTACCAGCACTGAACAGCAAATATCCAGTAATATTGGCACTTGATTCTTGAATATTATTCTTAGAAATTATATACATTTATCAGAATCAATTCAAACATTTCCAAGTTATGCACCAAAAGAAGCTGTCAACAAAGGTAGTTTTGCACACAAAAAAAATAATAATAATTCTTCTGCTTATTCATGAAATAAACCTCAAAATCCTGTTTCATAAATTCAGCAGATAAAAACTACCGTTTTACAAACTCAATGGATGAGGTAAACGCATAAAAAGGACATGTTTAGAAACTATGAAATAGTCAGAGGATTCACCTTGTTAGCTATAGCTATAAGAGGTAAATGGTTCTTTTGAGAGGTACAGCAAAACTTTTGTCTCACCCTCAATACTCATGAATGGGCGTGGGGTTTATTCATCAGAACTTTTGATTAGCGGAAAATGAGTATTTTAGAAAGGAAAATGCGTGATGACGCCCTTTATGCCAATCACAGAGAAAAAAAATGAGTTATTACTATATACCACACCCGTGCATCTGTTATATATATTAGCAAATACCGTTACTACAGTACGTAGCAAATATCCTTAATTGACTTTCGCAATATTGGAAAAAGTCGACCTTGTCAAAAAAACCATTGTTTTTAACTTTGATGACGTACATGCAATAATGTAACTCGAATTTTCATCAGATTAGCGGCACTCTGCTTTTTACTGATTCGGCTAAGCATTAGCTTTCCAATTTGCGAGTTAATTAATCCCATTATAATATAAACTCTTAACTAATATAAATTAAATCCTTATTTAACGTGACTTAAGACGAGTTTGTAGATCATGGTAAAATATCCCAAATTAGTGTTTCTAACACGGACACAATAAAAATCATCAAAAAATGAAACTCATCAGCTGAATTAAGTCTGCAATATAATTATTAAAAATAAACATGTCTTGTAACTATACAGAGTTGTAGTGTATAATCGTGAACATAAAACTGGTGTGGTTAAAATACACTAGTATTTTATACAACTCTTTATATGGCTTATAACATCAAGTTTAATTAACTTTCAAACTTTAAATAGTCAACTTGTAGTATCATAAAATTCGGTATTTGAACTTACTTTTTCACTGGAATTTTCCCATCTTTATCGACCGATAAAGTGATCTTGGTGTGCGCCTTGTGCAGCATCGTTGTTGCGCTGGCATTCAGTGCCAATAAATTGTACGCCATCTTTAATAATTCGTCCGTCCATTCCTGATATAAAAAATTGATACAAACTTGTATTGAATGTACGCATATCACGTTTTTCCAGGCACTATCAACCCATGGAGTCTAAGGCATTTGCTGGTAATTACTTTTAAAACATTATCGAGTTCATAAACCAATTATGTTTAGCTATATATTGTCCTAAAATGGCTTTAGTTCATGCCACTCATCTTCCATTTGTTCAAATACTATAAGCATATCATAATAAAATAATAATTCATTATGGTACTAGCCATACAATAAAACGCAACAGACATTGATTAAAGAGAATTCCAAAGTCAAGATCAACAACTTTCAACACTTTATAATTAAACTTTTGTAACGATAGCTTTTTGTAATTCCTGATAAAACGATTCAACCAAATTGGGAAAAATGCATTTCCTGGTTAGAAACTAAAACTTACAATAGAAAAAAGTACTCAAGATTTTACCTTCGCAATTTCCCGTCGATCACAGCAAAAATTTAGAAAATTTGTATTGACAAAATCCAATCCATAAACCACAGTCACGGTTTTGTCTTCGATGGGCGTTTCTTGCGAACCGATGTTCGTGCAATATTGCAATTTTGGATCCTGAAATATTTAGAAATATCATTTAGCAATTGGTGTGTCCACCAATATGAAATGTGAAAATGATGTGAAAGGTTGGTTAATTTTTTTTTTCTGTTAGGCAAAGTAGAAAAAGCATTAGAAAGAGACAGAAAAGGACTATGCAATGCTGTCACACAAAGAAATTTTACAGTTCGTATATGTCAGAATACAAAAGAATAAAAATTCCCCATTTTTCTGTTGTTTGTACATAGTAATGTATGAACCAAACAGATTCCTAATGAAACAATAATATGATTGAAATTAAAATTCATCGTTTTTAAGATGCCGTGTACCCGGCCAATAATACGTTTTGTAGAATTCTAAATCCAAGCGAAAGCTTTTTAAATAAATTTGCCTGCATATATATTGCATGTACAGTGATGGACACTGAATATGTAAATTGACTTTCCACTCCACAGAAAACTGGAGGAAAGTGAATATACAGTATTTTAGTATATTAAGCACTGTCCAAAATTGTAACATTCCCTGCAACATATTTTTCCCTCAAAAATATGAAAACACTGAACTGTTCAGATGAAGTCTGTTTGTCACGTGTTTTCAACACATGATATTAATTAGTTAGTAACGTTAACAAAACTTAATTCAGGGAAAACAAGGAAAGCATGAAGTACAAACAAGAAGTGTTTGAAAAGCCTGACATCTGAAACCAAGAATAGATGACCATTGCAAATCACTTGCAACTCTCATGGAAAAAAAAGTGAATGTAATGCCACAAGTGACACGTTCCATTTATTAACAATGATTATGAGCAATGCGTTGTTTTTAATAAGGTGCTATGAAATACATTTCAGACCATGATAAACACAATCGTGTCAGCCGTAAATTGCATGTCACGAATAAGTCAATTTAGATGAACACTACATTTTGTTCGAAATTATTTGAGTTATTTATTTTGAATATATCCTTTAAGGATTTCAAAATTTAATCATTAACAACTTCTTATAGTTTGACATTTTTAGAAACGATGCACATTGTATTCAATCAAATATACGCTATATTAATCCCCGTGTGCACAAACCGTCGAAGAAGAATTAATCAAAGATGGCGTTCTCGCTTGACGTCACATCCTGTGATGGATTAGTTTTAGTAGGTTGAAAGTTTTTCCCCAATGAACTTGTGTGTTCCGCTAGATATTGATTGTACACGTTTGGGAAAACGATCAGTGGACAAGAATGAAAATCCAGACTACGAAATATTTGATCAAACCGAAATCTAGACTCTCTTTAAACTATATTGCACGCTAATTTTAAACCATCGGTAATTGCATTTCAGCCAAAATAGCTCTGTTATAATGCTTGGTGCGTTGCTAATTTCCTCTACGGGAGCTTTCAATTTTCTGATGAAGCCCATTGAAAGTCAGATTAATTTCGTAAAAGAATGACGCTAATAACGCTGTTTCTTGATGAGACAACTCATCAAGGAAGACCCCGTATAACATCGTACTTTTCAAAAGAGAGATTAATTATAAGATTAATTAATTGTAACCAAATATAAGCGCAATATTTAAAGTAATGCGATCCTTTAATGATGTTCCTCTATGTTGAGCACGAATATTGCGCATAAAAGTAATCCATCAAAATCATGCTCCCTAAAATGTTTCTACATACTTTTGGATAATTTCACTGGGCCGACAATTGCTTTTGCATCGTAAAATTTAATCTAAGATTTAACAGCCGCAAACATACGTTATACAACAGAGCGAAAAATGATGATTGGGTTTTTTCAATTTAGATTCGTTTTATGTTTCTTATATAAAAAAAGATGAAATAAATTGCAGTGGAGCGATTAAATTCATCACAATGGAAAAGTAAAAAAACAAACTTTAATTTTGTACAGACGTAACAGGAAATCAAATTTCGGATAAAAAAAAATCTCATCAACATTTTTCCAAGTCTATTTTGCTGGTTGATTAAGTTTGTAAGCTAAAGTGATTTCAGGCAATATAATTGAAATGGAATTTTTAACGAAGTACAATGAACATTAGTTTTCTTATAGCTGGTTACGAGTTTGTGCATTTTTCCGAGCATATACCCGTGAAACTAACTGCAGGAATAGGTACAACATTTTCATGGTGAGTTAAGGAAGTGATTGCGGAAATAATGGAAATACATTACGGGCAAAATGACTTGACATATTGAATAAAATGCGCCATTTTGATTTATAGATGGTCATAACCAGGAATAAGATTCTGCTAAGATGTTAATTGAACAGACCAAGCGAATTGGTGATTCCCTACGTTAGTTTGTTTTGAAAATTTCTTGGGTCCCAAAACTGTATTATGCTATAAATACCATTACTCGTTTTAAAAGTGCTCAATTTCCATATGAACGTTCCCGATTAACGCAAATGTGGTTTTCGTAGGACAGTGACTTTTGATTTTCTTCCATGCTTTATGACATGGAAAAAGTTTTTCACAGCATTCAGAGCTTACATCAAAAGTATAAGGGAAATAATAAAACTTGTTTTTCTAGCAAAACGACGTCGCGATCAAGTATATTTATAGCGAGTATAGACCTATTGATAAAAAAAATCCCAAGAACATTGCCAAGAAAGCCCCAAAGTTGTAAAATGGCATTACAGTAAGACTTATATTTTATTGGATAAATGAAGACATTGATTCCTGGAGGCAGCACGAAAGACGGGGTATAAATTTCCTAGGATTTTAGCTCCGTGCTGTGGGTTGGGATTAGTGATCGAGTCAACGTACAGATTTCCATAAAAGATTTAAGATGGCGACTTGGTTTTTGAGCAAAGTTCAAAATACGTTATCATAAAAGATGTATACGAGCGAATGTAAATCAAAATCCACTGGGCCTAGCAAGGCGTTATTAATGACGTCAAAAAACGCTGGTGAAACGAAGACAAAAGAGGATAATTACAAGTGCAAAAGCGATAAAATCTGCTGAATAATTCTTTGAAAAATCTTTGAGAATCTGACAAACTACGCCTAAGAAATAAATCTGAAAAGACTTATTCACCATGCTAAAAAAGTGAACAAGGGGTTAAATCCGGGCTTATGAAGTAAGCAGGCACTTTACATTTTTTATGCAATCTCCAAGGAAAGTCTTAAACAATGGCCGCAATGAATTGTGAGGATATGCACATTAGGCACAAGCTTTCAAGAAAGCATTTTAGTTTGAATTTCAGTTTAGTTTAAAACTTGAAAATATGAATACCAACCAAACTTAAGTATTGGTAGTGTTAGAAGTACACATTTTCAAAATCTACACGTTGTACACAAAATAAATCATGCACACAAATATATGCTCGTTTTAGCATGTCTTGTTTCCATAAAAATTGTAGTATTGGTAATATGAAACTTGATTCAATGAATATTAGTACACATTTGCAGTCGGCAAACACCAAGTTTATGTAGATTTATAACGCCTATCATAAATATAAATACGTACTATGTAAATATAAAAAAGAAAAGAAAATATGATTGATTTTAGCCACTGTAACCATTGTTACGAAGTTAAACAAGAGAATCAACTTTATATGGAATAATCTTGATGTAAGCTCAATATACATCATGCTGTTCAAAATACTGAAAACAATTGATGACTCCCGATCTCCTTCCTGACTTACTCCAAATGACTAGCAATAACAATTACGGGTACGAAAATAGACATGGCAATTTGCAAAATGGCTAAAATAAGGGCTGGCTACTTTCCAAACTAGGACCAACGCATTATGGTTCAAACGTTAAAATTTCCGGAAATCAATACAAATAGCCTAATGTTGATGGGATTTATAATGGCAAAACTACGCCAAGAGAGCATTTGTAATTTGAAGATTTGTACTAGATGAGTTGCATGCCTATAGAAATACAGATTTGATAAATAAACTTTTCTTACTGGCTTGAATAAAATAAAACCAACCTTTAGCAGTTTAGCTCCGATTATATTTCAGTCGTTAATGGATGCAACAGAATCTTTAGGCAGTAGTTAACCTATTTGACTAAAAACAATCTTTTTGTTGCTATGTGTATATTTCAAACATGTCTAAATTTAATTTTGGGACCATTGGACAAACTTTCATCCTGCTTTTCCTCAATACCCATTTCGTTCCTGCTGATTCTAATTATTTTACATGAATTTAATTAGTACTTCACATGTGATAATTACAGCCAGGTTTATTCCAAATTTTGGAGTGTAGCTAGCATGTAATCATCGATAAGTCAGCAATTAACGCGTGCATCATTTCTCAAAACTGGAAGTGTCCACCCAACAAAAGTTTTTTGATTAATGAGTTGTTTTCGTGATGCATTATTGCTTCAAGAACAGCACGATAAGGGTAAAAACTTACTCCCATGTAGCATTTTGTCATTTGCCGATATATCAACGTTTTCACCATTTCTATATACTGAACAGTATAATGTATAAACATGTTAGATTTCTGCACGTCACGCAACACGTCCACACGATAAAGTGGACATCTGCCAACAGTGTATGTGTGTTTTACAATAAACAATACGAGAGTAACAACACAAGGCATTTTCTTATAGGCAAGAAGTAATGAAGTCACGAAGTTTCACAACAAATCACTGAACGTAACGTGAAGGTCGTGACATTTTGTAGTTGCATTCACAACGAACAAGGAAAAGAAGTATGAAATGAACCCCATTATATTTATATATTAGCGATAAGCACGGAAAATGCACATTAAAACAACAGAAAAAGAGTGAGAACGACATCATAGAAAAAAGACTAAATGTGCTGCTGACGTCATCACATGTCACATATATAAACGCACAGAACCAGAAAAAAGCATCGTCTGAAATGTATTGGTGGTTCAAAGTGTATGAGAAATTTATTCAAAAGTCATCTAACATAAAGCTATATGTAAATTCGTGTACAGAAAACAGTAGTTTGAAAACCATATTAATAGTGAAACTAATGACAAGGTTAATGGGAAACTCAGCAATAAAATTGTGACATAACATTTCATCTATCAACAAGGTGTGATGAATTGAAATATTACAATTTTGAAGAACAAATTTGAGAAAATTAAGTTAGGATTACTTAAATAAAAACAATGTTATAAATGTATTTTGTGTAATAATCTTAAATTTGTTTTCATTTTTTTTTTAAATAGCAAAGAATTAAGGATTTAAACAATAGAAAACTACAAGGTGTCCCTTAAAAGGAAATATGCGTATCTACAATATTCGAATTTTTTTAAAATATTGCAAAACTTCGCATTGTTTAGAATTAAACCTATTTTTATGATCAACATAAAATTAATAAGGGGCCATTCATTCAATAAGAACCTTCCCAAAATTCCTTCAAAAATTGACCTTCCCCCCTTGCAGATGCAAATTTCAAAAGGGACACCCTATACTGTGAAACTAATGTTCTGAGAACATGTAGAACGAAAAGCGACTTATTCAACACGTGCATCATTCAACGTTCGTGTGTTCATGTGATTATTTCTTGTAAATTGTGTCAGGTGTGAAAATGGTCAACACATGCCTTCACACATGTTGTTATGACTAACGATTAATTTTTATCAGAAAAAGGATAAAACTTAATTAATAAACTGAATCAATTAAGTAATTTGTTTTCCAACTTACCGAGTCTGGTTTGGTCCTCTATAAGCAAAGAAATCATTAGCACAATGAAGTTTTAGCAAAATGAAATTATCAAAATTTCTATAATTAAAGCTTAAGTCTTAACTACATTGTAATGAAGTTTTCTTAACACTATGGGATGAATTAATTAAAACTGGAGGGTATTTACGCCATGTAAAGCTTTGTTCGACCATGTTGAAGGAATTATAAGCTGAAGAATAGCGGCTACTGCAAATTTTCAATTTTCCTGGATTACACTAAACGTGTATTTATTTGCCAATCGTTTTTTTCAGCGAAAGCTCGTTATAGCATTGCATTTTTTCATCGTTTGAAAACCCATAAATACATTAGGTATCGGGTAGGGAAAATGGTTTTCCATTGCAAAGATGGATCTCAGTCCAAGATTGAATTGTTTACTCCGTCCAAGCTTTCTAGCATTCGTAGATAAGACAGAAAAAAAAAGCATATGAGCCAAGATGATTCACAAGCAAGCCCATATACAGCGTAATCTTAGCACTGCTGCGAAAACCTGTGTTGCGGATATTGATAAAAGCTTGAATACTTTAAGCAGTTTGCGTGAAACGCTACTAAAGCAACGACCGTATTATACACAGCTGGCCAGGAAAACAACAATGGTAGATAAGTTGGGCTACTTTTTTGCGGATATTGTATGACCTATGACGGCCAATTTGACCCCGACATTGTCAGTAATATACGGTTCAGGTAAGATTCCCAGGGTGGTCGATATTCTGTGACATTAGAGTTTTAGCATGCCAACGTCTTTATACATACCTTAACTTTAATGGCGGGAAGGGAGGAGCCACGCATTGAACTACCCAATGAACTAACTGAACGTAATGGGTGCGCATGCGTGATTTTCCCCATCCCATCATTAAAGTTAAGGTATGTATAAAGATGTTGGCATGCTAAAACTATTATCATCATCTGACACCTTTGGTCAATTTTTTAAATCAACCTAAACATTTTTTTAAAAATTGAGACAATTAACTGTTAAGAGTTTTCGCTAAAAACGGCTCGTGGTGTCTGTCCTCTATCAAACTAGCAAGCACCAAATGCGAACTGTCTAATACAATATTCCAGACATGATGGATTAATCTTGTTTCTATCAAATGTGTGCCACAAGTGTCGCACGTGTATTTTGTTTCAAAAAAATAAAAAACAGCCTGTGACAACAAGATTAGCCATAGTTTAATACGCCATATTAAAAATTGGACATTCAATTAAAGTTTACGAAAAACAGAAACCCCATGGCGACCGAGTAATTGCATGTTCTTTATCAAAGTTTGTAAACGTATAGATTCCCATAGGAACATAATTCAAATTCATATTAATGACCAGCAGGGGATTATTTAGCTAAATAAACTCACGAAGAAATTACAAATTAGAATAGGGATTTTTTTTAACACAACTGGATCACAATTCCATGATTTAATCCACAATAAAAACAGTCTCAAGACATTTGTCAAAGAAATCCACTGAATCTATTATAAATAATAATAATAATAATAATAATAATAATAATAATAACACGTTTCTTGAGTATGTTTTTTCAAGTTTTCAAATTACATGTAATACGGACTTGTGTGTAGAAGAGAACAGATGGAAATATGCGTTGTGGAGAGTTGGATAAACTCGGAAAGGGTTTAGAAAAATCTCGAATTTTGGAATATTTTAAAATAAATCAAGAGCCTTCTATGCTTTTACAAGAATTTTAAACAAGGAATTTTTTAATTCAGACTCGCAATTAGTTGATTAAGATACTTAGCATTTGGCAATGCCTGATACCATTCAGTAGTTCAATGCAAGCGAAAGAAGCAAAGGGTTATCCAAAATAAGATTACAGTCGACCCGCTTAATTGCACAGCGACCAGGCAAGCATAAAATGTGCAATTAACCAGTTTATGCAAATACCCGGTCACAATTCCATACAAAAATTGCAAAATATATGCAATTATCCAGTGTGCAATTAAGCGAGTTCGACTGTACAAAAGTTCAATTTTTATTTTTGTACCGAAAGATTAAAAAAACGAATCTCAGAATAACATCAATTTGGTCTCTCGATATAAACTTTTTATATTAAACGTCAGGATGATTCCCCTGTGTACCCTCTCAAAACTCCGTACTTTAGTTTTATGGGATGACGTTTGGGCTTCATACAAGTATGCAACTAGTCATTTAGTGGCACGTTATGGAAGTAATGACATAATTTCCTCTTCGATTCCTGCAAAGCTACCTCAGTGCACAGAGGCAATTTGCAACGGCGTGTATCCCCTATAGCATGACATTGTTTCTAATTTAGTTTTTTTGCTCTCTTTATTTCGTGACCTGTATGGAAACCAATAAAAGCTGACAGGTTCCAGTGGTTGGTCAAGCATATCCAGCTCATCAATCTAGCAAACTATCCTTCTGCTTCACTGCCCGATTCATTCCTAAACAACATGTATGACCAATGAGCTTCATGGTTTCGAAAATAGGCCCACGATTCATGTACAGATGCATTAATAATGACGGATTAGGAAACCAAGTTTACGTTCTGACATGAAAGGACCGACACCATGAAATATACATGTGGACATCAAAGTTTTACGGTGAGAGAACAGTACTAAGAAGCCGACTAATGCTTACATCTTGAATGAGACCATCTCAATTAGACTTCCACAACAAATACAACTTTATAAGAAAAATATCTTAACCTTAAACGAAACATTGATGAACTGATTCCACCTTGGAGAAAGAAACTTTTCCAAATCATTACATTAGTTACATAAAAAGAGTAATTTAAGCATTGGTTTGGCTAGACTGTGGAATTGTATAAGGATTAGTACTGCTTGTCCAGTGTACACTTGCATTGTGCAATGTGTGCCACCATTCCATCAGCATCTAAAGCCTACTTGTTGGACTAAACAACATCGCCTTAATGATGCAATCACTATCAGATTAAATTCAATACTGATGGTATGTCTACTGTATCTGTGGATTGCATTAGAGACTGTAATATTGTGTTAGCACACTCCCTACTACACGCGGTATACATACTTTACAAAGTCTGTATGCCATCGATGTAATATTTAAACTATGTAAATCAGTGTTTCCGCACGATACCCAAATATTTATGGTAATCTGGGACTTTAAATGCGATGTTTTTATAGCTTTCGACCTGAAAAAAAACAACAACTGGCAATTGGCAGGTTTCGAACCCACTTCACTAGCACCGCCAAAAGAGATAAAAAATGGTGCGTGATGCTATTCCGACACTCAAAGAGTTGCCCTAATTGCGCAATTTGTCATTTCGCATACAAAATCGCCTATAAATATATTAACAAGGGGATAAAAGTTGGATGTCGTTAATATTTTCTGTGCATTTTTGGTCGTGTACTTAGACAGTGTAACCTGTCAACATTATCATGCTAGGCACGCACATTTTTACAACTATGAGAGAATCTATATCACTATACGAAAATACATTGATCTACGGTCTTATTTTTTTTAAAAAGCGGAGCAGAAGACAGGAAATACTACTACGATACAAAGGATACACTAAGGTTCAATATCGATTTGCACCCCTAAAGCGTGTGTGGTTAGTAAAGATTGTGTTCAAGTGCTGAAGAGTAATATCATTAAAAAAACACCAAGTTTTGTGTGAAATTAACCTTATGGCCGGTAGAAACGAAACTAAATTAATCTATCTGCAATTAAAGTGGACATTAAACGGCGAAATAGTGGCAATCACTTGATATACATTTCAAGTTTTACCTTTGGAAAGTTTGCTTACAAGTAACACAAATGTTTTAATGTAACTAGAGGTATTTGCTTTGAAAGGAAATATTATTTTACAAACATAACTCAAACTTTTACCAAATCAGATAACTTCGACCCGGCCATCTTAATACAAATTTAATAAAAAATAATACATGTCATGTCGTCTAAAACTGTAGTGCTAGCGCAAAAGCGAGTTTGTGCAGTGTAAAGCGAGGTATGGCATTAGTTTAGATATTTTACATGGACGCATCACAATCCTTATGGAAATGTGGCATGGTTGAAAACATAAATGCTTGTGTGTATTTCATACACTTTCTGCACTAAAAGCGCAAACTTGTTACATAATAAACATAGTATCATACATGTATGTATATTTCAAATAAACATGACCAGGACATGGAATCTGGCACAAAACATGCATATTTTACACAAGCATTTACGCATGTGCCAAATATCTCAAATCCATAAGGAGAAACATGCAGACAAAAGAAGTTGTTTAGACTGTAATTTACTTATTAAAATAAAGATTACCGCCTTTAGTAATCAAAATGGAAAAAAAGAAGCAGAAAAAAAGCCAGCGCAAATGACAAAATAATGTACTACTATGTAGGTACGAGAAAATTGTAAGCGAAATTAGGCATTAAAAACAATGTGCAATATGCCCACAATGAAAAAGAGCAGAAATTAACAAACTAAGAAACTGCAAGGCATTTAGTATATTTCATACTACTAGGCCAACAATCTTTAAGTAGCACCCACGAGACTAAATTAAAATACCATAAGGAATTCACAAAATAAGGAAAACTTGTGCATCTAACACGCGAAATTCGCCCAAAAAATAGCTGAAAATTATATATAAATCAAATTAAACAGCTATAAAACTAAGACATACATGTTAATGTCATGTTTATTAATTTAGGAAAAACAATTTCACGTTCAGACCACTTAAAATTTCAATTTTTTTGTATTACTGCATCATTTTACGTTAAGTCAAATCGTATAAATTTATGAACTTCAAATCCAATTTTATGGCATTGCACTAAATGTGCTTTTACATTATTTCTGACAAGATTTTACACGTGAATTTTATCAAATCTTTCCGTACGTAAACTCTATTAGAATGTTTTGATAATCGATTAAATCCAAAGAAACAGAGTGCAATAGACAGTAATTTATATTTTTGCTTAGGCCTTAATGTGAAGTGGTTAGGCTTGCAAACCATGACAAAGGTGCGTTGCAAATATATTATACAAAGCATTTAAAGCAGAAAAATGAAAGCGGCTAAAACTTCTTGAAAGACTGAATTAAATACAAGATAGCTCTATTTGAATAAAAACAGTTATCTGTATTCTGTGTATGGGTGTTGCAATTAAAACAAAAATTCACCAGATTACTTACATAAGGACGCTGAGTAATTGTAATAAAATTAAACAGGTAATTGTGTTAGTACGAGTAATTGCATATGCCACATGTAAATTTGATTTTAAGAATACTCAAAAATTAAGTTTCAATGTAGGCATAATATACCTTTATGTGATTTTCTAATATAACCCTTATTGAGTTTACCCCAAATATACCTTTAGTAAGGAAATCTGCCACATTTAATTAGTTAGCCGTATCAATTAGATGTATATGTACAATAAGATAGTTGCCAATCTTACTTTGGGTGTTCTGGCATATTTTCCGGTTCTAGTATCACGAATTGATGATATTTCCAAGAACTCCGTCTCCTAAAACAACAACAAAATAAGAAAATCGATTAATGTAAAGTTAAATTAGACAACAATCAAATTCTGAAACATGTCAATTACCACATGCTACACGTTTATTATATGAACATAACAACTTGCATGTACATTTGATAAACATTTCCAAAGACCCTATTTTAAAATCGTCACCACACTGACAAATCAATATCAAATTATACAGACAATAACAAAATAAATGCATGTAGATTTTGTAGAAAATACATATATCCATCTAAAACACTGTATGGAACAAGATGTTGGTTCACGTTCCCCTTCAATTCATACATTAAAACATGTATATACTGTACATGTACATGAAATGAGCATGCAATGAACATATACTGTTCCATTTTTAAAATTTGCATTTATTTTTGTGCCCGCAATTGAATTTCAATATTGTACAATATTCAATACATGTTCTTGTAGTTGACAAAGTGTGACAAGTGTGGCATGTGGTTTCAACATCTTGTGAATGTACCGTAGCTTAAAGAGTATATCGAAATATCAGAAATGTAATAACGATCACGACATAATACAAAGTTCAAAAGAAGTTTGGATTTGATTTATATTTTTTATGAGTCTAGACATCGCAATTGCCAAATAGCAGCAATGGCACATGTAATCGGTGAAACATGCCAACTTATCAATACTCTCTGTTCTATCTGACAGCTGTTGCATAATGAAAGTTGCTAATTACATTGTCAAAACAGGCCAATGAGGGACGTAGACATTGTCATTGATGAATTTGATGGATTTTTTTAACGATAGTGTTTGCAAGTTTCACTTAACCAGTTGCATAATATAACCAACAGTTTTATATTTTATTATTCGTGCCAATTTTATACTGGCTTAGTCGCATGTTCAAGAATGTTTTGGAAGTTCTCAGAATCAAAGTTAGAGGGCGCTGTAATCGTTATGAATTTAGCTGTATTTTAAATCTGACTTTCTTGAATAGCTAGTGGCTCAAAGTGACTAGAATGTCTGACTTAAACACAAGAGTATGTTCCCAAGTTTTTACCAAAGTGATTGTTTTAAAAAACATCTTAAAAACGACGCTTTAAACTGTCTTTTGTTAAAGGATGAAGTAATTCCACGTTCCTTCAGAATCAGTCAGCTTCGGCATGAAATCAATAGGGGTCATGCCAAGAATATCTTACGGCCATGGAGTATATGGGTCAGTCTGTTAAGTTGTCTTAGGTTCACAAGATGTACGATGCCTAGCTGCGTCTATTTTTAACTTGGTTCATATAAACTCAGCGTTACTTATAGGCATTTGTTAACGAAAAGACGACATGATAAAAGGAAAATCAATAACGGCAAATGGATGGCAATTTGGCAGTTGTTTCGTTAAAACAGGTTACGACATTAGGATGTAAACGTTGTGATTGAAGAAAATTGTGTTATCAGAAGCAGGAATAAAATGGCACTCAAATATATTGTCAGTTAATTACGAGGAAATTGATGACAACAACCGTTACAAAAGCACGGAAAGACGTAAATTACTTTATAGGAGCATTTTTGTTTAATACGTTAATGGAACTTCCCCAAATAAAAGAATTTGATTTTTGCATACATCTGATGGCCGAAGCCTCAAATCTAAGAAAAAACAGTTATTCAACCAATTATATCGGTATACTCGACCAAATATGTTGGAACAATTTGCACCACACAATTTTTTTAAATAAATGCATCACTGTCTATAATTATTTCAGAATTCACAGAAATTACAACAGTCCTTAATGACTTGACTGCTTCACATTTCAATGTTGGTTGGGTATTTATTAAGGACTCAAAGGCGTCCAAGACCAAAAGAGCCCAGACAATGATTGGGGAAACTCCATGACATTACACGGAAAAATAAGGAGGGTTGTAAGGACCATGGATGGCGGATAAGAAGCGATAAACAGGCTAAATCCCAGTCCCAGAGGAACATCAGTTCCAGAGATACATCTTAATATGACCATTACTTTGGGTATAGTCAAGGGATCGCCAGACAGACTAAGTTAGAGATGGAAGCACCCTTCGACATGTCTTAAAATAAATATTATTAATTTCATTTAAAAACAAATACTTCCTCATCGATTTTCTGCAAGGACAATTGTAAAAAATGCTAAACTTTTAAATGCAATAAGATTTTCATGCACGTAACTTTGCCATCCCATTTTCCTTCAAAAATACAAAAAAATTGGGTGAAGGACTAAGTGGAATTTGGTCATATTTCATAAAACGTTGCACCATTCTTTCAGGTAACTTGTACGATTTCGCAGGTGGATAGAAGAACCATGTCATGCATATTGAATGATGTATTTTTCTGTTTTGCTTTAAAAAAAAATGTTGATTTCGTGCGGCGTGTAAAAATGAGCTCGTAAAGTGTTTTATCTTCGACCTAATGTTATATGCATGAGAATAGGAAAAGAGAAAGGTAGGTAGCCTTGGAAACAAACACACGCGAATAAATAATGTTGTCTCAAGTCAGATATCATCACCCGAATTTCTGCATCTGATCATTACATTTCAAGACACGAATAGCAAATCCATAGCAATATGAAGAGCTACCCACGCCTGCTTAATAAAATATCAGCGAATAAATCGCGGTAGATAGACCATTCCAATGAAAGAAAACTCGATAAGAAACAATAGTGATTCGCTTACTGTTCCTAACATTTTGAAACGAAGAAAAATAGACAAAATGGGGAATTTTCGAAAAGCACGAATTAACAATTTAATGCCTTCCGAAAACCATGCGAGCGTTCATGTATTCAGACGCTAGATTCTTAAGAAAGGAAACTCTGAATCTTACTACATTATACATGAATATCCAAAGTAAATGTTAAAACGATTCAATGAGTCTTTATACCAGAAAATAAGAACTAAAGATTATACCAGTTCAACACCCGAGTAAGCGAATTTTAATATTTACTGATATCCAACAAACGAATGCGTTTTTTTTTCTAAAGAATCAAACGCAAGGTATCAATACTTGGATCAACTGCATGTAAGGTGTCAGCATGTTCTACAGGCACTGACATCCAGAAGATTAGTTAGCTCTAACAACTAAGTTGATAGCCACGCAAGAACTGAACGCAACCAAAAGCAACAAAAAAACCTGTCTATAACAGTAATGTTTCAACAGAAGTTCTTAGACGAAAAAGGATTTCGCCCATAATTTATTACACGCAATTACCACGTATACGTAACTTTATAAGTCGTAATTCATCGGGTCGTATCTTAAGACAACGTCAAAAGGCTTATTCGTAATTCTTATATCTGCAGACAGCAGAACTGAAGTCATACATCTTTTCTGGTTGAAAGATGTAGAAATGTTTATATTTACATAGAGCCCAATATTTCATGGCGTTGTCAACCCACAAACACATTAGTTTTAATGATTATCTTTTACAAGACTTATGGTTTCGATGTTGGCCCAAAACTTTTCTGACACAGAAATTCATCATTTTAACCCATATGGCAGAGATTTATAGCAATTATGTAAAGAAACGAAAACAGAAGAAAAATAGCTGCACTGGTAAATATTACACAAAGACTGTAGAATAGGCTAAAATTGAAGTTTAGTTTTAAAAAACAAAACTGGAGATTGCCCTGTGAATTATATGCAAAGTATTATCACATTCAGTATGGTGACATAATGACAGTAAATGTTTTCTGTAAGCTTTTTGCATCCTGTTAAAAAATGAAGTAAAGTTGCACAGAATAACCACAATGGAAAATAAACAGTTTATAAATGCTATTAACATTGACATGTTTATTTAAAATCGAACAAATGAAATAAGAATCATAATAACGTGGAAAAAACGTGTGTGACATGAATAATATGCGTTTATTACATGTTCACAACACATTCAATCTTCATCAATATTGTACTGTTTGTAGATTGGCCCTTGACTGTGGTTTTGAATATCTGTACTGTAAAACAAACACCAGTACACCAGTTCTTCTTGGAAGCGAATTTTAAAAAAGGTCCACTTTAATAATATTTTGTTGTTGTTGAATTTTGTCAAATTTGCCAGGATCGATAGTGTTTAGTAAACTCCGTAAATTCAATGGACATCAGTTTTAAATCTTGTTCAAGATCAAATTACGCCTGTTTAAACAGTTATTCTACTCTCAAACAAATCGTGTGTATTTTGAGTGCCTTACTCTATCGACTATAGCAACTTAAACAAAAATTATTATGTTTAAAAAAAACATTTTCTCAGTTCAAGGACATAATTATTCGTATCGTTAGCAAATATTTTGTTAGGCGATGCAAAGCTGTGTCGTCATGGCAATTTTTATTAGATCAATTTTTCCTCAACTAAAATCAATTTTCCGTGACGTTTTTCGCTAATAATCCAGATTTCCATCAGTGCAGACAATTAAAACACGACAATTTCTTACTAACAAGAACGATTCATCTACTCTAAAGATGAAACAAAAATAACTACTCATTGTTGCGATTTTTGCAAAGTTGGCGATATGAAAATCACCAAACCGTAATATTAATTTAGTTTAAAAAATGACTTAATGTATGACGAATACTAATTATGTACTTGTTACCCCAATGAAGGACGATTTATGATTCTATTATTTCATGCTTCTGTATAATATTGCCCCGGGTTTAGAAATCGTTAGCTTCCCAGCAGTACAGAGATGTATTGCATGTTCTGTTATTGCAGGCCTCCAGGGGCAAACAAGAGGAAAATTTACGAGATTTCAGCTCCAGTAAGCAGATTTTCTAAATTGAAAATAATAGTAAAAGTGGGCCAACTTCGAGTTGGAATAGTTTTAATGGAGAAAAGCTGACAGTCAATAAGAGCATTATAAGTTAAACTCTGATGTGTCCGTTTGACGTCATAGACTGCCAACATAATGTAATTATTTCTGCTCGGGTGCAGTAAGGCACCGAATGAATACGTCCATCCAATAGGCACTTAGTTTGGAAAACTAGGGTTCAAAAGTCGATATGATCTGCAGGAAAGATCAATGGCGAATCCTTTCTTTGTGTTCAGAGTCGTATCCCGAAACGCGCGATAAACGTCACCAAGTTTGGGCCTTTTTTATACAGATTTTGTTTCATTATTTTGCCAGGGTATTCATCGTCTGTCGTATCGTGTTCAATGGGTCATTACCTCAGAGTCGCGAACTCAGGAAATGCTAACTTGTAAAACGCAGCTGCTTCGTGGTGCATTCAAGCAACACAAAACCGTGCATCGAAACCCACTGAGAACCATTATTTGAATACAATGTATGCCGATTGTCATGTTGACGTCATTGCTACAACGGCATCGAGACTAGATGGAGAATCTAGGAGGCGTTATAAGACCACTACACAAGTGAATAATCCATGGAGCGTATTCACAGAATTTTCAAGAATAATCAACATAATTTTAAAATATATACAAGTTGTATAACTTAGCAACATATTTCTGACACTACTTTTATGTTTTCCACTTTCCACTTTCCTCACAAGCCTTGATACATAACCTTACCATACACAAGTTTTCTAAATGGCAAGTAATTTGCATGGGACAAACCGGTGCAAACCATGTTTATATGTTTCATTTCCCTAAAGGGTATTCAAACCCAATGGATCATAAATGACTTCCATGCGATAGTGGTTATATTGGCATGTTTTCTGTAAAACTCATTTTCATAAGCAAAAGCAATCGACCATACACATAAATGCCAACCTATGAAAATAATAGAACAAATATGTCCAAGTTTCAAAATAGTTTACATCCATAAGGATGATACTGCAAGTGTTGGAATAAAAAAAAATCAAAGAAAGAAGAAAAAAAAAAACGCGCTAAGAATGAATGGCAAGTCATATCTTCCTTTTTTTGGCAACGCTAAAACCTTGATTTAAGCTTTGACAGATTTAGTTTCACGTCGAGGTTTCTTCAGTACCTGTTAGGATACAAAAGGCGTATAATTTGTGACAATCTTTCCAAAGGCTCGCAGGATCTCGACACAATTACGCGATATCAATGATGACAACTCTGACGATTATGTCAGAAATCAAGGAAGAAAACTCATCTCTCCTCGCTCGGTTGACGGCTACTTGCCATCGACGGACACATCGAAAAAAAAATGCATCGCCAGTTTCAATAATGAGAAAGATACGATAGATTTCACAGTCTGATGCTACCGACGCTACAGGTTTAGCTTTGAAGGGATACAGGCAAACACAAAAGCCCGTTCCAATCTCTTAATAACATAAAAGAGTTTGACTAGCCAAGCACAGAATCTAGGCCAATAAGCCTACAAAGAGCTTCATTATCGTCTGACAGCGTTGCCACACCACAGATGCATGTACTCGTTCTCTAAAAAAACACCCCAGAACATACAGGGATCAAACAAAATAATCTAAACAGTTATTACGTCTCCACATTTCGTGGGACATAATTTTCCCTTCAATACAACCCGAGCCTTTATTAGCGAAATTTTACACGATTTTCTCCAGAGTCTATCATTTTCAAATTCTTCACAGCTGGCACTGCACTAATGCACTGATACGAGCTCTACAGTGTGAAACAATTGGATAAAAAAGATTCGGTTGTCGCCAACTGAAGTTCTTTTTAATTCCATGCAAACTTTTAAAAAAGGAACGAATTAAAAATGCAACAAATTTCTGAACTCTGAGCGATGGATACTATAAATCAAAGGCAATGCTATAGGTTCAATTAAGTCTAATACCACTGCCGACCAATTCAATTTTCGAAACAAAGTTCATTTTTCACAGATCCTATCATCTTTTCAAATGATGCATTCTGCCACATTACTTAGATAATCCCATATAACGGCGCTCACCCGACGTGCTCTCAGAATCTCTCACTAAGTCTGCACGCTGTTACATCAATATCATCCCCAGAAATATTGATCGCACTCATAGCGAAAATAAATTAATTAAATACAAGAGAGCGGTTTCATTTATCCTCGTCTCGGCAGCCGAAATTATTAGGAATGACAAGATCGCACCTTTCCAGGCAACACGTGGTTTCAATGAGTTAGGCTTACCAACCACAGCCTTTTGTCCTAACGCTTTTATGGTGATGAGCACCAGTCTGATTTAGGAGACAATTGTCAAATATACGCCTGGTTTGTTTCACCATCTGATAGAAAATTGAAGTTGCTGTACCTACAATTCAACCGAGGTAAAATTTACTAAAAAGACCCATATGGAAAAAAAATGCATATAGATTGAGACACTGAATTTTTTAGAAATGCATTTCCATGTTGAAGAAGGCGTCGCCATTTCTCGGTATGGCGTCGAACGTTATCAGCGCATGCGTTATGTCGTTCGCCATATATATTACAGGTATAAAAATGGTTTTACGTGAAAAGGACTCAATTTGTGAGAGGGAAATACACACACAGTTGCACTTACAGTTGAGACTGACAGAGCTAGCCCATATGGAAAAGAAATATATTTTCAGTGTCCATCCAAATCTATATGCAATTGAAATGCATTTCTTTTCCATATGGGAATGCAACTAACTTTTAACAGAAAGCCTTTGTTTCATTAGTTTTCGTTATAAATCCAGAGTTTTTACAATAAAATATGACTAGACTACATTACAGAAATGAAAATACTTTGCTACGAACTATAAGTACACCGAATATATTTGACATAACCGCTAATGCTGTTAGTGGATGGGCATTTTTGAAATATATATACTATATTTGATTTTTGACATTATTGATGTTAGGCTGATATTCATCGAAACTTTCAACTTTCACCATGTGTCCTAGGAAATTGCTTTGTCGGGTATGACCAGTACAGGTCAGCTAGCCTACTACATTTCCAATGAAATATCCTGTTCGGAACACGTTAATTAGTATCCGAGCAAACAGTGGTGCATAACGAAGCGATAATTAGCGATAATGCTTTTCCCATCGTTCCATTCACGTTCTCGGTAGGGTGCAAACTGAATGGGTTTATTTTTATAAGCCTCATAACATTTATCCCGCAAATGAACATATTCCCTCGTGTGTTTAAACGCATCCATGTACGGGTGATGTAGGAGCGGGTGTCATTTGGGTGATGGCGCTTCCCATATTGTATAAACATCAGCAACGAGCAAATTTAGCGAGAAGTACTTTCGCCCTAAGAAGGAAACATTAAAACTCCATTAGAGCGAATATAGTGAGAGAAACGCATTCAGACGTTTTGCAGCGAGATCCATTTCGGTGGAAACGATGAGAGATGGAGAGGATATGTGTTGAAAAACAAAAATAATACCGCTGAAATTCGTAGAGAAAAAATATTTAATGTAGGCCTAGAATATTTTTTACTCACTCAAACCCCCAGCTGGATGAACGATATAATGTATTTAAAAGGCTGATATGAGGAATAAAAAAAAACGAAGAAAATATCCAAGTTTAATTGCATTACTTTTTTCGCACATAACCCGCAAAACGAAAAGGAAATTAAAGAATAAATTGATGCGTCAAGCGCGAAAACGACGAATGAGAAGAGAAAATGGTGATTATCTTCCTTACAAAAAGGAGTACTAAATTTACACCTAAACAGTTTTTAACACCATTTAAATGCATTTTGCATTTGCATCATCCTGACAAAAAATGACACAAAATTGAAACACCATCGTCAAAATTTAAATTTAAGATGGTCTAATATAACAGCAACCTGCAATTTTGAAAATTTCTAAAAAACATTGTTTGGTATAATAAACAAATTTTTCAAAATTAATCCCTCCAGCCTAATATAACGATTCACTTAGCTTAAAAGCTGGAAAAACCAAAAACGTACCTGAACAAGAAACATGTAATATACTTCACAAATACCAAAACATTTTAGTAAGAGGAATTACTGCAAACATTTAGCAGTACAAAGCTAATTCAATTAATAGGAAGCCACTTTACATTTAATCTTTCCCTACTTCCTCGAAAGCTTTATTTAGTTGTAACTACCTTCAGTAATCTAAACTAACCAACATTAAAAAAGCATTTTCAATTAAGTAAGTTGTTACTTTTCTAAAGTTGAAGCTTACTCTAAAACAGCTACACAAACAGGAGCCGTTAAGACTCGACAGTTGACGCAACAGGCAGCATATTAACTCATTAACAGAACCTTGTAGATTAATTTTTTTCTATTCTTTAGTGTCAATTTTCGTGCATTTGTCAAAGATTAAAAATTAAGCCGAGTATCTCAATTTGTGAGCCTAGACGTCTAAATTGTTGTTGTTCGGATAAGGCTTCCTTACATGCGATGATTAACGTTTTTATTCTCCAAAGTTAAACACTGAATCCGATAGCTAATTAATTTTCCGTATTTTTTGCTCATTTACAGCGCTTCCCAGCTTAATTACCGCTAAGCTTTACAAATGCCGACTGTGAGACAGGCTCGCCATGTACCGGGTTTGCAAGTAAATTCAAGAAAATGGCAACAAAAACAATCACCCAGAACCCAATTAATTCGCCGCATAAAATTACACTCTGAATGGACCTCAAGGCATCGATAATGTTTTCATGCCCCATGAACAGTGGCCGATTACTTCCGAGATATTTACATCACAAAGTCGGTGGATTTTTATGAAGATGACAAGAGCTACCTAACAACATGTTTAACGATTTCGTGAAACGACAAAGGGTAGCTAAAAGCATTAGCAGAAACTTAAATGCATATCAGAAAAAAAAACCAAAAGAACAACAATAAAAAACGACAACACAAATTAAAAGCTGTTTGATTCCGAAACTTGATTGCTGCCGGCCCTTTCAAATGTAAATGTGGAAAAAAGCCTCTTGTCAGGCAATCAATTATAATTTACATTTTCCAAAAGGATTTTTTTATATTTCTACTCGTTATCCGGCTGCTCATGTATATGTATTTAACATTTTTCAATAAATTCAAAGTGCAAGTATTCACATATGCAAGATGATGGATCAAAAATATGAAAACTTTTAATTTAGAATGCATTTACGAACCAACTACAAATCTAACCTGAAAAAAACTTCTTCCAAAAGTCAATTATGAAAATGTGGGCTTATGGAGGTGCTAAGAATTTGCATGATCATGTTTGTCCTTAACATTGCAAACTTTATGTATAAGTTGATAAAGTGCCGAGTAATGTCACGTTCAGTACTTGATACGAGATGATATTGTAATTTCCAGAAGTTAGTCGAATTTGTATGCGATATATGTTTAGATGATTTTCAAAAAGCGTCATTTTTCACGTACATTATTGCATTAGTACACTGTTTAATATTGCAGGAATGACGTTTAGGATCCACTAATTTAACGTTGGCTTCAATGTCAAACTCATCTGAAACGTGTGAAGTGTTCTTTATTGCTATTGAAGAAACAAATTAAAGGTCTTCGCAAGATTAACGACCTTCTGATAGATATCAAAAACAGATTTGTAAAAACGCTCACATCTGAACCAATCTCGTAAAAGCTAAATATAGAAGTTGGACTGAGTGAAAAATCAGTGACAAATTCCGTTTGCTGCAATCAATGCATACCAATGCATAGCGCAAGATGTCGCCATAGCCAAAGACATAGGATGCATCACCTGTTACGATGTAAGGTCATGTCAACAAAACCAATACTGAATTTTTCACGTACGTAACAGGGAAAATCATGAGTTTGAAACAAGGAGCAGATTGAATTTTTATGGTTTTTATTATCAAGAACATGAAAGAGGCGAGCCGACACGAAAACAACGAATACTACAAACTAACATGTATAAGATGACATGACATATATTTACACTAAAATTCGATGTTCAAGAGTGATCCAGGCAATCTCAATGTTTCATCATGTCCATAAATATTTTACCAACTCTCGATAAACAACCTAATCTTATGGATTATGAAATGGTAAGTGGTAGTATTTGACAATTCGCAAATTTATGTGCGTTTGAATTGCCGGATGTGTCTCTGATGAACCAATTCAAGTATGTTAAAAAGTCAGAAAAAATCGTCGACATCAATTTTAAGTACATGTTCGATGGGAGCACATATTATTTACAACAAAAAAATGTTCAAATATGTCGCTATTATTGGAAAATTTGAAGTATATTTATGTCCCTCTGACAAAAAAAACAAAAAAAAAACTGAGCACGTCAGCTAAAACGATTCCGTACAATTTCTTAAGGGACAAAGAAATTGATAAAGCGCCGTTTTCAAGAAAGCCTTTAGGTACCGAACAGCATTTCTGCATCGTTAGGCATTTTCAATGGACATTTTCAGCTAAGTGTGCCCAACATTTGGTCGTTTCTATTGAACGCAAGAGAAAAGTACATCGATGAAATTTTCTCTGTGCAAGTTTTATTATGCATTTCTTTTATTTGTTAGAAAAGAAGAAAAAAACGTCAAATTTTAAGATAAGCATGGACCAAAATGTAAAATAAAACGTCGAACAAAAATACCTGAAGGCATACCAAAAAGGGATATTGTATTTAATTTAAGAGTGAAGCTACAATAACCTCTCAGCGATTTGAATTATTTTATATTCTACCTTAAAGTATTAATAAATAGTTTTTCAGTTGCTATTCGATGAAATTTTCAAGTAAGCAATGGTAATATGTTCCACAAGTTTTTCAACAAACCCAAAGGTTTCTACCAATGTTCTCGATGTGTGTATTGTTTGAACTCTTCAACTCAGTTTGCAGAACCTGTGCAAGTTGTGTATCGTGGGAGCCAATATCAATACTGGCAAACGTTTCACTTAGTCAGTACTGACCGTTTCTATCCTTTCAACAAATGCGAATTTATCAAGTTATTTCCATAAACTAAATGTCTGGACATCGCCATTAGGCCTAAATCCAAATGGTTTTTGTGTTTAGACCATTGGTCCGCAATTTTCCAATGTCTTCAAATGTTGATCATAAATATTCCCGCCAATAGCCGGATACGAGTGAGCACGCTTCGTAAACACGCTCATGCTTCTACAGTAGTTTTCAACATCGTTGGTCAAATGGCCAAATGGTCCGCTTTTTACAGTAACAATGCTTCACTGTCATTTATACAAATGGCCGACATTGTGGAGATTACTTATTGCAATTCGTTCTCCCTTTTAGCAGTCTCAAAAGAGGGAACAAAAACATTTGCGTGGCCAGAATTGTAACTTGACTAATCAGTAACAGTGTGGCGAAGTCCATTGTCCACTTCGTTATATCGCTCATTAACGAATGCCTCTGCCAAGCTAAAGGACGCCCTAATTACACAAAATGAGTCTTATATTGCTGATTGCCAGTTACCAACTTCGTTAACTGACCATTTACCGGGAGAACGGTAAACATATGCAGCTTAAACGCGGGCATATAATGAACGTTTGCCCAGTGCTCCTTATAATGACTCCACAGAAGCCATCAGATAACCTCATCGCCTTCATGGACACACGAGTTCCATGTGAGCTCCTGACTTAAAAAAATATTTTCAATGTCACTCGTGATAGTCTAACCTTTCAGAACTTTATCAATATAGAATGATGGACTCACCAAATCAGAAAAAAAATGCAAAAGAGATGCTGATGCAAATTACCCAACACAGGGTTGATCTGTTGCATGGCTCTCATGGGATTCAGAATTTTAAAACATTTATTTACATTTATTTTACAAAGAACTTGAAAACGTTATCTGGCACTACTAACACCAACAGCAGCGCTATCGATTGGCTTTTTAATTCGTGATCATGCTTTTCCAATATGCAGGCCCACAAACCGGTTATTTTATTGGCCACCCCATGGCGCCCTAATCTTTTCATTGGCAACCTGCTTCGTGTCACCAACGTATTGAATATGCATGTGGAAGAGCAGGGAAGAGCGACGGGGCCTCGATGCATAAAATCACTCCGAAAGGAAATTCGAAGATTTCGGGCAACCAAATCACTCCCAGGTAGACGCTAATCCGACATTTGACACAAGTTTGCCCAAATTATGCAAACCCCAGGAACGCGGCTTCTGTAAACCTCCTTTATTCGTGAACAACAACCTCTTTCACTCTTAAACACAGAATGAACGTGACTATAAATCACATGAAGCTACTGGAAATTTAATCTAAATCTCTATTATCCAAAATAATTTTCATTATAATTAGCTCTTCCATGCCTTTCGCAAAAATGGGATTGTAAAATACGTTTGCAAAGAATTATTTCAACAGCAGTAAAAGAAATGGATAGCCAATGTTCTTTTGTTGTCTTTCTTAAATCATACTACCCGGGATGTGGCATCCAAAGATTAGGATTTCAACAAAACTGTTGCTTTAGGATCTATTACAGTAACTAATCTTTAAGATCTGATTTACACAAACTGCATTTGCCGCGAAAGACCGTTTAAATAACGTCTCAGTAACACATTGTTCCGACCAGTAGCAAAATACCAACTGCACATAAGTTAACAATGCTGGTAACATGCAACATAAACATGTTTTCTTGTCGGTTTATTTTATCTGAAGTATACATCACCCTGATCAAATGGTAGAACTATTTCTTCTGCAAAAAAAACTCCCATCAAATTTCATCCGCCTTTTAAAGAGTTCAACGGCATTTTGAATGCCTCCTCAAACAATAAAAGATCATCATAGGCGCCATATTCAATGTCAAACGCTGAAGCGCCTCAATTCTCCCATGTACACTTGCAAATTTTATCTTTAAAAAAACCCGATGCGTTATAGAAACTACTTTGATGGGGATAAGCGAAGGGGTTAAGGGTAATTCAAATGGAAAGTTCATTTTCATTCAAAGGAGTGAGTGACGTCAGTGGTCGTTGTCATGGAGATGACGTTTTAGCGGTGGGTGTCTTGCTTCAGAGCATGTTGGTGCAACTTCACTTATGCATTGGCCTACATCAAACCGCATCAAAAACACGCCGCTAATTAATTACGAGGGATTAAGAAAGAGAAGGGCGCATTTGAATTTTCACCGAACGGATTTTTAAATCAAATCTGCTAAACTGCTCGTTAAAATAGGTTGATCCCCAAAAGCGCCGATTAAAAACAAAATGAGACTCCGTTATAATGAGTTTATGAATTAATAATCTCAGAACAGTTCTTTCATTTGAGCGCTGTAAAAAGTATTCAAGATTTTATGTCTGCAGCAGCGCAGGAATTTCCTTATAATTTAATTAAGACGTTGCGTGTCGGCGAAAATTATCGACCGATTACTAGGGCTTTGAAGGAAAATTAATTCAAAATTAGCACATCAAAAATAAATAAGTGAACAAGAATATAAAATTAAAAAACCGTGATAAGTGATCAGTTGCATTCTCAAATATGGCTTATCTTGCTATACATGTTATATTAGACAGTTTTCGCCAGCCAACGTCTTTATACATACCTTCCTTAACTTTAATGACGGAAACGGAGGAGCCACGCATTGAACTATACACAATGAACTAACTGAACGTAATGTATGGTTCTTCCCTTCCCACCATTAAACTTAAGGTATGTATGTATGTATAAAGACGTTGGCTGGAAAACTGTCTATTGATGTTTAAACCACCTTCAAACTTTGTTCAGGGTCCACCCAGAAATGAATTCTTTAACTTCCCTAGCATCACCACCATGACCACATAAAATGCAAAAATATGACAATGCTTTATTTATTGCCCATTGTACAGTATTACATAAGCCGTAGATTAAACAAAACAGCATATTGAGGATAAATGGGAATTTCCCATTCCTAGACTATTTGACGGCTGACTAGGTGCGCCATCTCTCGACATTTGAGTTAACTAATAATCATGTGCACTCAAAAGTAATACAGTGGATTCCGCTTTATCTGGACACCGGTTAATCTGGGCAGTCATTTATTAGGGCCAAATTGTCAAGAACAAAT
>JAUJYV010000408.1:0-45011 GCA_033995625.1 Ophyiulus pilosus
GTACAGTTTCTACTGATATCATCAAATGTCAGTACGATCGTACTGATATCAGTATGAAATTTATACTGATTCCTACTTATTTTTTCACCAGGGTCGTTGACTTGGAAATGGTATTGTTTGAAATGTTGTTGTAATTTTAAGTTTTTAAGTCTGATAACCTGACGAATAAATGACTTGAATGTCATAGTTTTAGTATGACATTCCAGTCGTCATTTTATTTGTCTCCGCTTGTCACAATACGCGTCGTGAATAGACGAATGTTGGACCAAACTAAAAGCAGTTAAAAAAGGAGTTTGTTTTGCCTCAGGTAATTCGTCAGAGTTGAATACAAATATGGAGAGTATATCTTTTATTTTGAAAGTAAACCTATTGCTGTTTTGAAAAATGCGGGTCCCAAAGGCGTTGCTAATTCGCTTTCGGATCCAACTAAGCGATTTGGTGCTTTCACAATTTCGCAAATTCCTCTCGTTATTTTTTTTACCCTTAAGCGAATCTGGGGTTTTATGTTTGCACAACTTTTAAGGCCGAGCTGTTTAAACCAGATGGTCGGATTTCGTTACAAATAATTGCTAGGATTGGAAATGAGCACGATTGCATTCGTGAATTTATACATTTAACGATCTTCGATGTAACGAGTGACATGTCCGTACCAACGTCACATTTCTTGTGGTCTTAAAACCCCAGGATTGTCATTTACACCTAAAACTTATTTTTGGAAATTTCATAAAAAAGCAGTTTCCGGAAATTCAAAACTGATTAAACACGATTTTTAAATTTAAGACGTTGTGATTCAGTTTTTGGTGACCAACGGTTTTTAAAATTTTGTACAATAATTATGACCCAAAACAGATCAGGTCAAATATATTTAACCCTCCTCTTTGTGAATATGGCACCTGAAAATAGTCTGAATATATAATCTCAGATTAACACGTGCTAACAGGGATTAACAGGGATATTCCCATCCATATCTGTCCCAAAGTTACCCAAAATATAAACACTTAGGGCCTACTTCACACGGGTCCTTGTCGAGTTGAACAATATGAAAATACAGAGGAAATTTAGCAAAATTACAGAAACTCAAATTTTGGTTACTCCCAAATTACTTGTTTCTGGTTTCGACATTAAAAACCTATAGTTTTATTTAAATATTTATTTGATATTTACATGAATATTAGTCGTGATTATGTAGGAATCACTGTAGTCACCTGTTTTAACAATAGGGGTTTTAGTTTTATCCTCCCGAAATGAAAGTTTGGCCTCATTAAAATCGGAAACTGAACAATTTGTTGGAAAATTAATTGGGATAATTTGACAAATTAGTTTTGAGTTTACATCGTTTGAATTGCTTTCGGTTAACACCGCGCAAAATCTAACTTGGACAAACAGTTATTACTGAATCAATAATTGTGGAATTAAATTCCGTTTTTAATTTGTATTTAATGACTCCTTTCGTAGTCAAATGTGGTTTGTAATTGATTCGACGTTATCGCATGTTTTGACGACGAGCAGCAATTTTGATTTCTTCTATGTCTACTATTGAACGCGCACTTTTATATACCAGACGATTTAATGACACGTTGTTAAATGTATTACATTTTTTTTTTATACTTCTCTCTCCACTCTCCGATGACAGTATCTCGACTGTCGATGGGTAATTACTGTTTTACACTAAGTTTCGACCCCTTCTATGACTCATTACGAAGTCATTGACTGGATAAACAAGATAATACGGCTTAAACATTAGGTCTGTTTTGCGTCATATTGAGCTCAAACATGTGGGTCTTATCGTCTTTGAAATTAGCATTTCTGAAAGACGGTATGGCATTGTTTATGTCATTTTGTAGGCTGAAAATATTCAAAATTTTCGCTATTGTTTTATAAGAGACGAAAAGGTTTTGAGGAAGACAATAAGGGATCATTATAGCAATCTTAAGTTGAAACAACAAATTTCATGAATAATTATATATTTTTTTAAATTTATGTAGGTTCGAGTAGAGACAAAACTACATTATAGGACTCTTTAACTTAAAAATAATAAATTGTGAGTTGTATTACGTACGGCTTGTAGTTTATTTAATTACGTTTAATATTAATAAGTGATGGGGAGATGTAATATAAAATTTTACAAAAAATTAAACTTTTTTGTGTTAATTAACTATTTAATAAAAATTAATGTTTTAAGTCAGGGTATGCTAAAGATATGCACTTAAACAGATTCAGTTATTTGTAAATTTTTGTATCAAAGTTCGTTACTGCTAAAGTGTTATTGTTGCTAATTGCTAAAATTAAATTAACGTGTTTTTAGGCAGAATGTTGTAAATATAAAGTTACATGCAAATTAAGAAATTTACTAGTTTTTTGTACGTTTATAAAGTAGTTATTTTTACAAATGAATGTTTTAAGTAAGGATTGCACTACAACAGATGCAGTGTCATTTGTAATTAAATTACTTCATCAAAATTAAGTCAAGCATTTTGTAAAAGTATAAAACTTGCTGATCGACGTACGATACGGTTAGATTTCTTAGCAAACTTTCAAAGTTTGGAAACTTAGTTCACCAAAACCCCTTTTGGGCTAAAAAAAACATGGCAGAATGTTGCCTAAAACATGTTAGTATCACTTATTAAATTATCTAAATTAAAAAAGTAAGATCGAATGTTTATTCGGCGATGCAATTTGGCCCTTTGATCATAACTCCAAGAAACTGTTTTGTTATTTTTGCAACGGTGCTCCTGTGATATATATATATAAAAAAAACCTCGTTTTCAGTTTTGTTGTGAAGGAAGTAGTTATTAGGTCTGTAGGAAGATATTTACCGGCCGATATATCGAGTACGTTGTGAAAGTAGGCTTAAGGGGCATCTATAAACACAATTGCTTTCTTGGATGGCCGACATTTCCAATATATAGTAAATAATCATTGGAAAATGGTTGGCTGCTAGGATCTCCTTGACAAGGGAGATAAATAGAGGTTTGCTTCTGTTGAATTTCATTAAGGTTTTGCGGAAGAAAGATGCGTTCAGTGTATAATGCCAATCGTTAGATATCTTATTGACTGCTCTAGGCCTGTATATATAGGCGATGATTTTATTGATGTTTCGATTAGTGTGTCTTTATATCCCCATGACGATAAATAAAACGGTGAAAATCCCATTTTAGAGCATTGGAAATTTAATATAAGACGCTGTTGTGTCCGAAACGATACTTTCAATGTTTTCTTCCTGCTTTTTTCCTTCAAAATGACATTTCGGATTGTTGCCGCTGATGGATGCTATCGCATCTTTATCAAATCGATGATAAAAATGGCATTATTCAAACAATAAGATACTCTGTGATGTATACGCTGGCTGATATTCATTTGGTAATGATTTTACGAACGAATCCCCCCCCCCCTGACATGTTGATATATTCTCGTGAAAATGTCAATATTTCGTCATGTGGAATAACTAATGTGTAGTTTTACATTTCAAAAATATGTAATTCGTGTCATTATGCGAAAGGCTGAACAGAAATAACGCAGATAAATGTTTATTTGATGTCCTTTTGTTCGCCTCTTTGCGCAACAAATAATTACACTTTTAATATATAAAATTCCGTTAGAGCTGTATTTCTGTTTCATTGAACCGAGATTGGTAAGGTTGAATGCACTACGAACACATCTTGTACAACATATATGGTTGACCAGTGGTCTAGCTTTTAATTTCGTTTTATTCTGCCTAATAAAGGTAAAGTACAGGTTGCAATATGGATTTTGATTGTTATATGTGGGGTTTTGTCTTCCCGTTTAAACATATTAGATAGTCGTCCATTTTGCCCCTGAAAACAGGCAAACACCGATAGCAACTGCATTGCCCCTGAAGGCGGGCAAACACCGATAGCAACTGCATTGCCCCTGAAGGCGGGCAAACACTGCTGACTCATAAGCCATCCATTATGCCTCTAAACAGGGGCTGTTACGATTTTTCCTCTCATTATTTAATATTTTTTTTATTGCATAATGTAATACAAGAGGCGGTTTCTTCACCCCTCTGAATATTTGGCGACATTAACGATGTACTAAACAAGCTTTTTTGATGTTTTCTACTCGTTTAAGCCCGCTCCGCAGCGAGCGCTCTTTTTGAAGCCGCGTCCCCCGAGTTTACTTTCAAATTGCCATTTTTAATAAAATTAGAGAGTGGCAATAAAGTGCACCGTGAATAAGTATATTTGCTGGCGGGCCAAAGTTGTTTCCTTTATACCTTATGCCCTTCGTCGTCGTCATCGTCGTCGTCGTTATTATTACGTGTACATTTCTGAAATAGTTGTCCATCGTTGCATGAATATATATATATATGTATCGCAATATGCGCACCATCTGCTGCTGTTCGGCCTTTTATTTTAATGTTTCAATTTTTATCCGTGAGTGAGGACATTTAAAAGGCACGCTCTCGGCTAAATCATTATTATTTGCACTCTGCTTTCTATGAAACATTAATTTTCACGCTAGATAGCGAGCGTAATTTATTTAATCATACTAAGGCAATGTTTCCATCCAAATTTAAACAATGCGCTCCTCGAAATGTTTACTTTCGATGAAACGGCCTTTTTATGCCAATATACGCCACGCTTTGGCTCGCAAAATGGTGATAATTGTGTTTTATAGGTTTTGCTTTTCATACGTAGTCTACGAAATGTGTATGTATATATACCTGTTCGTCATATATACAATTTCACTGCTTTTATTTTCCATTTGGATTAACGGGTCTAAAAATTAAAAAAAGGTCGCTCGCCTGCACTTAGTTTTAATTGAAAATCCACATATTGCACACGTAAGTTTCGGGGCACAAATAACCGACGAAGATGTTGATTCAGTTGCCACTTTTCTCTGCTTTAGAAATTAAAAGTAAAAAAAAAAAATGTATATTAATGTGAAGGGGAAATTCCGTCGCTTTTAATTGACGGTGTATTTATATTTGTTCAAAAGATTTCCTTTTTTAAATTTAATCTTGTTTTTTTAGTAGTCGTTATGCAGTTTCTTCTACTGCAACCTTAATTGAAGTCGATTCATTGGCTCTTTCCTACGTGAAATTGTTGGAAACTTAAAGTTGGGAAATTTCTTTAGCTACGTATATTAGTTTTTGCTAAACACTCGGAAAACATTACATTGTCGATGATCACAAATATTGTAAATTTCTAAAATTGCATCGAGTTACTTCGATGCAAAAAAAAGTTATCTATTGACGCTATGGACACCAAGTATTTTCGCAATGAATCTATGAATTTAATTTATATTTTTTAATTCATAGGGAACTTAGTCATAATTGATTTATTTTATATCTACAAACACGTATTTAGTATACGAGTTTCGTTAATATTTGAAGTTCAACCTTTTTGTATAGCTGTACATGATTACGGTTTATCCATCCCCGGATAATCGAATGTCTGGTACTGGTATAGTGCATTCGAATAAATGCTTCCTAATGTTTATGGTTATGTTTTATGTCTTGTAACCAAAATGAGCATTATTTAAAACAATTTTATTCTGAACCGTTCCGAATTTTAATAAACGTTTCTTGAGTTTTTCGTCAAAAAGTACATATAATTTTAAAATATATCCTAAGGTCATTTAAATCAATCTTTCCGAATAATTTATTTGTCAAATGGTGAAATGCACTTAATTTGAAAGCAGCATAGACTAATTTTTTTAAAAATATCTCAGAATGGGTTCCGAGTAATTTTATTGAAAACATTTTATAGAAACTCGATTTTTATTAAAAAACAAAAACAAAAATACGAACAAATAAATTGAAAACATTTCTCAGAAATGAGTATTTGTTTTGACAATTTTTCTTTTTTAAAGAAAATACAAAGTTATTGCTTTTGTGCAAAACATTCAAAACAGTGCACAATTTTCATACCCCAGAGGTCGGTGTGCCGCGACAATTTTAGTCATGTAAAATGTAATAGGGGGCGATATACAGTGGTGTCCTCGATGCTGTACTTGGTAATAATTTTGTGTCGCTGTATCTGCTGACCGTTGGCTACAGGACAATTCACTGTTTGGACACAACACACTGACTTTGTCACGTGTTTCGGTGGCTGACCACCGAGTGATTACCTTTGGGGATTTCCCCTTTTCACCGAACATCACCTTTCTAATGAACTCTAATGGAGAAACCCTGTTTTATGTCGTGTTACACTGCCTTCATGTCCTCTGATGGAAAAATGTCGTGTCCACTCTGTGAGTTACATCGCCACAGGGTTTGTGCGAGAGCTTCGTGTCCTTCACCCCAGGGGGCGTGGGGTGATGCTGTGCTTTTTATTATTAGTATTATTATTGCGGCATATTTTTGCTTACTGTCATCGTTCATTACTGGAACCACAGGACTTTGAATTACTTCTGTCATCGACTTATCTTTGATCAAACAAGATGATGAATATTACTGTACGTGTGTTGAGGCTTCAACTATTTCTAGTGTTTGTTGACCACGTCATGGTCATCTTCATTTTGGCCTCTTATTGGGCTTTCAAAAGCCCTTCAAAGCTGCACATGGGTGTAATATAATGGTTAAAGTAAAAGTTAGGTGAAAGTTGGCAAGTTTCTTAATCTGAAATATTTTCTCTGGCTAGAAAAAATTACTCTTGTTTACTTAATATATATATTGGTCAGTTTTATGTAGAAATAATTATTGTACAATATATCTAAGTATTGAGCAAGCAGTTTTTTGCAGTTTATCTGTGTTTTGTTTTTGATTAAATGCAAATATGGTTTATAAATCGTCCTTAGTGAAATTTTATATTTTATGGAAAACATTGTTTTATGTAAAACATCCTCATTTCATAGAAAATGGTTTTCATTTTATAGGAAAAAATCTTCTTACATGTCATTAAAAACATTTTGTATCTCTTAAGATATTTCAAGGGAGTATTTCATATTTCGTAGAAAACATTTTGTATTTCAGTATTTTGATCAAAAAGCAAATATTTGGATGATGAGGCGTCCTTAGTGACTTCTGAATGACAACAAATTTTATGTTTAATGGAAAATGTTATATTATGGAAGAAATGTTATAGAAAATATCCTCATTTCATAGAAAATAGTTTTCCTTTATGGTATTTCACAAAAAACATTTTGTGTTTCATAGCAACATTTCATATTTCTTAGAAAATATTAATGGCAACAATGTCGAAATTATATGATTATTTTTCCAACTGAGCACCGTTATTCAATTGTTTTAAATAATGATTTCCAGTTGTTGATTTTGATATAAATCTTACAGAATTTCGAGTACCGATTTTTGCAAAATGTGTAGTAGTGAGCTTCTTTAAGTAGATTTTTGGACTCTGAAGATGAGACACTTTAAGTAATGCTGCAGAGAAACCAAATTGATTAAAATATACAATTAACGAAAGTGCACGAATTAATGCATGCAGTCATTTTTAGTATTCCCACGTAAAAATGTGGACATTTTGCCTATTTCCATGTCGCTCTCGTCTTTCCTACAAATTGTTGGATTTTTTTTTTTCTCCGTTTTTAATTCCTTTGGGTCATATTGATTATTTTCATCAAGAAGGAATATCTGTCACAGTAAGGTTATGAGAAACAAGGGACGAAATCATTGACTCTACGCAGTCGTCTTAATTTTATTTGGTGTAGGTAAATTTCCGCTTTATGACTTATCCGGGTATTCATTTGTTTTCTCATGCATATTAGAGTAGTCCCTTGGTAAATAACTTATGCTCCTTGTATATTGAAGATATTCGCCATTGCAGCTGAGGGTCCTATAAGCTTATTTATACGGCACGTAATACGCCATGGGGGGTAAAATGTACTTGCCATGTCCGTAAAAGGACAGCTTCTATAGATATGGCAATGCTTTTCCGCTCTCTACTTGTTCAATCTATTTTAGCTTCAACTTTTCCACTTTTCGTTTTCGTCAAGGTACACAGACACGTAAATACAATGGCATACATAGGCTTTACATTTTTCATCCTTTTGGGAAATGACTCTTTTAAAGTAGAAAACTTAATTTTTCTTGTGCCTTCGTGAAATGTTGGCTATTGCAGGGAGAAGCTTTTGACGTGAAGCAAAAATTCAATTAATTCATGTTTTTTTACATGTTTCATGGATTAATTCGGCGCTAATAGTATTAATTGGTAACATGTTTACGTGTTAAGGAATTACATGTGAAGGGATGTTACATCCCTTCCATTTTTACATTTCTGCCCCTTTATAAACGCTTCACCTTGTTACACATAAGCTTCACTGCAAATCATGTTAGCTTCACTGGAACACATCTCAGTTTCACTTCAAAGCATGTCGGCTTCACTGCAACACATCTAAGCTTCACTGAAAACATGTTAGCTTCACTGCATCGCATCCTAGCTTCACTGCATGGCATCCTAGCTTCACTGCAACTCACATAAGCTTCACTGCAATACACTGAGAATGTACCGAGTTTAAGGGACAATTTCTCATTTCTACATTGAATTTTATACTCAAAGTTGATTATACTACTGTATAGCAGTGTTTTTTACCGGTGTGCCGATAACATTCCTCATGTGTGCCACTAAAATAGGGGCATTTATGGACACATCGTATTATTCCTTTAGTTTCAAAGTTAATCTTTAATCTTAAAGTAGAAAATTGTTTAAAAAAAAAACAATTTTGTGTTTTGTGTCTTCAGTATAATTCCTTTTTAAATTTCCTTATTAAATTTCTCCAAAAAACTTGATGAATTTATGATACACAAAGAGAGATTTTGTAAAACGTATGCATACAATATATGCATTTATGTGACGATGATCTGTGCAATAAGATTGGGTTTATGGACACCGACCTCTACGATATTTTCCTATTATATACGCTTATAAATTTATCTATATCTATAAATCTATCATTTTGTCTTTTTTATATATATTCTTCTTCTGTATTTTGGTCAGTCTGAATGCGTATAATCCACGTGTAATGTAATCTACGAAGGGCCAAGTTGCCTATGAAAATTTGCCACTGGGGTATAATGTTTTACGTTATGTTTTTGCCCCCTTGTCCATCACCAATTTGCGAGACGTCTTCTTTTCATCCTTCCCTCTCACCGAATAAATGGATTTCGGGCTAGTTTTTTTATATATTTTTTTTTATCATGATGTACCATGCATTTTGCGGAAATTGTGGTCTGCGGAGTCAAATGCTATATATTTTTCCTCGGCTGTTGAAATGGCAAATTATGGCGATAAACATCCAGAGTCTCTCGTTCAAATGATGGGGGGCTTACATTATTATCATTATTATTATTATATGCATTATACCTTACTTTATATCGTGAATTGCGAGGGTGGCAATCGATCTATTATATACTACTGTATTGACCGTAATCTGTCTTTTTATGTTACAAATTGATTCACGACTGACCTATTCAACTTTGGCAACGTGCTCAATTTTGAGATGCTTTATGTATTCGGATGTTTAACAAAATTGCCTGTTTTTGATATTTAGTCGTATGCTTTTTTTTAAAATAAGTACATGTTCAGGTTCAGGCCATATATGTGAATATGTAGCTTAAACAGACATGTTTGAACTATTAATTTATATTATTCTTAGTCTTTGAGTTTGCACATATGGATCACACCACCCAGAAATGGTGTAGTATTTTAATTTTCCCATATCCGACATTATTATTTAGTGCATCGTTATGTTTTTGAAACGCTTAACGTATTTAATCAGCTAACATTTTTATTACCGTATTTACAACATCTATAAGTTTTATAACATGTACATGAGCAGTGTAATTTTTGTTGGTAATAGATGTGGATTAGATTAGCTTTAATTAAAACTTTGAAAATTTTCTGCTCTAGATGTGTGTTTGTGGTAACAAATATAAAATATGGCCGTTAATTTAATCATTGTTTTACGTATTGTTACACAACCAATAGCATCGTTTTAGACGTTGTGTAAAAATATACATAAAAGTCAATTAAGAAATTGTTTATCGTTAATGGCCGCCGTTATTCAGATAGCCATTACTTTTACGATGAATATTTTCCAAATATTCATCTTAGATTATGCAGTAGCAATTATTCGTAATTGATCTTTTTAATTTAATTTCCTAGTTTGAAGTGCGATCCATTTATTATATAGCTTGACCGTTGTAAATTTTGCTTTATATTATGGCATCAAGCTACTCATTATTACTCGTAATTCAATTTAAATTACATTTGGAAATTTTGTTGTTTACATTAGTCTATACCTTGTAAAAGTTTGTAGTCTTCATTATCTTTAGTGTTGCCATTTTATTCTTGTTCACTACGTGTTGTAAAAGTGTGTTTGTCCTCGTAAAATATGCGATTTAAAATTACAAACAATAATGGGTAGATTTGTAGCCTATTGGGATTACATTTACTTTTAATATAATTGGTAAAACAGCAGCCATTAAGACGGAATAGGGTCATTGGCAAAGTGTAATTATTCAAACTCATTTAATGAAATTAATCCTCTTTTCTAATAAAAGCGGATACCGTTATGTTGGAACGAGTGAATTTTAATTTATAAATTAATATTTCGTTTAATGAGTTCACGCACCTGAAAACTTGAATAATATATGTTTGCCTACTTGCATATATTTATAATTCCTCTTAATCGTACAACTTCAAAATTAATTATTCAACGTTTTGTAAGCTTAAAATACACATGACTATAAAATTCAAAATGATATTAGTCAAAGTATTTTAATACGTAATCAAAGTGATTTTCATATTTATAATAATCGTGATTGTTAATATATTGGGATGTTGTGTAGGTGATACATGTATATATAGTCATATGTGACTATACATTGGGTCCATATATGTATGTCTCCATTTTTGAACATGATAGCCAAGTCTGATCTCCAAGACTTTTTTGTACTTTCTTATTTAAAATTTGGTGAGAGTAGGGTTTAACTACGGAGCACAGACCCTTTGAGTTCATTAAAATTTCAAAAGATTGAAATATAAAATGAAACTAGTAGTATTTGGCCGTTATTCTTTTATGGTAAAAATTTGAAGTAGACGCTATGTAAATGTTGGTAGAGCACGAAGCTGCAGTTTATTTCCATAATGAGTTAAATGCAAAAATGTAAAACAAAGCAAAAGATTTTCGTAAATGGGCAAGAAGAGCAGCGATGCTTTCAACTTTTGAGTCCATCTACTTTGGCATAGAAATGGGGATATGGCAGGATGGAAAACTGGGCCATTTCGAGCAAGAATCACCATAATTTCTAAAAATGAAGGCAATCGGAATAGTAAATTTGAAGAAAACAGGCACCGAAAGCACTAAATTATTAATTCAAGTCGTCTTTTGTCAACGCACCAAGGACGAACAATGCCCATAAATGTTATATAGTCTTAACAAAAGTTTCAAAGAAAAAGACCTCTTTGTGCGCATTAAATGAGGACAAAATGAAGACGTTTTCACGCACTGCCCTCCGTGCATTCACAAAACGGATTAAATTCAGCTTTTTTTTTTACATCAAACGTACAAGTTTAAAACACAAGACTGGCGAATAATTAGGGTGACCAGAAAAATTGGCATAATACGTGTCGGATACTTTGTTGTGGGAAATTATGTTGGGTTATGCACACGATGCAGGGTAGGGGGTTATTCATAATTTCAACCCAAGTTGGTTTTAAAAAAAATTGCATTTATATGTACAAGTGTAAAAATGAAAGCTTTTTGTTGTGCTGCCCCTTGCAAAACGCTTCCCCGTTAGCGTCGAATGTATTGTGGTATTGCGTTAAAGTCGTGCAGGAAAGCACGCTCATTATTCGGTAGGATACTTTGTGTTTTTCAATATGTAGTGTTTGAGTTTATTCATAATTTCAGTCCAAAATCTGTTTTTTAAAATTTCATTTGCACGGTTGTGTGGCATTGAAATGTTAACGTTTTCATTATCAATCCAATTTGTGAAATCAAACGTAGTCTTTAATGAGGATAAAACATGAAAAAGTTTTAAAATCTGACGTTTTTAAAACTGAAAAGTTATTTGAGCACACTTTTTTGTGCTGCCCCTTGCAAAATGCTGCCCTGAAGGTGTCTTACGTATGGTGGCAATGCACTAAAGCTGTGTGGGGAAGCACGATGTTCCCCTTAAGCAGGGAAGCTTTTGGTAAGGGGTAGCTCAAAATTTTTCTACGTAATAGCGATTTTGTTTGTGATCCGATTTTAAAACTTTTTAATGTTTTTTGCCCATAAACCTAAACTTTAAATTTCTCTTATTGGAACCACCGTCGTGTTTGCATTTCTCTAATTACAGTTTGAAAAAATAAACAGCCTGCACTGGAATTATGAATCATCTAGTCTGCATACATATTTGAATTGTTGTTTTTTCAAGCATGTTTTAATGGGATGTGAGAACCGCATTTTATGATATCCATCTTAATTTCTGTAAAAAAAAGGAGAAAAAAAAAACCTATCTGAAAGTTGAGGTGATCAAAACTTAACTCGAGAAACTTCAAGTCATTTTCCTAACTTAAATTTGAAGTTGTTATAAGAATGCGAAAGCGAAATCTTAGACAAAAATGTATAAAAATTACTTCTTGGGGTTGAGTAAAAAAAAAATAGTATAGAAAAGTAGTTTGCAGCAGCTTGCAAATCAAGTGTCATTATTTGAAAAAAGCAATTTAGTCCTTAATGATGATGCCGGCGTTGGAAATATTTGTGCAAAGCTCGAATGGAAAATTTTAAAATAAACGTAGCGTGAAACGTGTATAAATAAATTATAAAATGATCCCGAAACACAAAGTTGCATCTAGAATAATGGATGTAAGCACGCGGAATTAGGCTAGCAAACATTAGGCTAAGCCAACCGCAATCTTATTTATTTTATGATTAGCTTTTGCTCGCACTTTTATACACTTTTTCGTCTTCATTCTTCTCACTAGCAATTTATAATTTGATGATTTAAATGCACAACTCGCGAAGATTTCGTCACACATTTTCTGATAAAATTTGACATTTTGAGCCCATCTTTCGATGGCGGAAAAATGGCATTCATTAACTGCAGAAATTGCAATCTCGTGTATATAAAAGAAATTTATATATATATAACAAAAAAAATGAGAGTGCAAAAATGCGAGGCGCCATGTCAAACATGTTTTTCTGAATTAATTACCCATAACAAAAAAAGTAAACGAAACTTTGAATATGAGCTCATAAATAGAAATAGAGGGGAAAAAATACGGTTTTTTTATATTAAAGTTTATATTAGGAAAATATATTCGTTAATCTAAATGTATGAGGAAAGTTAGTCTAAAAATATTTATTCAAAAGTTTAATGAAATATATGTCTGGTATCTGATTAAATACAGCCCACACTTGACCATATATGGTGAAAACTTGACCATTGCATTTTTAAATGACCCTCATTCACGTGGTTATATTTGACCCATCATTGGCTAAATATGGTCCATATATGACTAAGTAATTATGTATGGCCCAAAGCTACACACATCCATGTATAGCTTTTCCACCCAGGTATGATAATGTGTAGAAACGAAATGTGGGGCCCATTACCAAAAAGTATTTCAGACATAATTACCATGCCAGGCTTGATAGGTCAAACATCCCCTACCCTAACTGGTCCTTTTCCCTAAGGATAAGGGGCAGGAAAAAGGGGGGGGGGGATGTTACCCTATTTTAGGTTGAGTGTCCCCTTAATGGTTGATTTTTCTCCTTTGTCCACCTGCTGACCATTGACCACCATTGTCCACGAACAAGCCCTTTCCAATTTTTGATTGTTGGAGTATTAAAGCGATTTGACATTCCTGTACAGTAGTCTGTAGTCGATTCGTTTATCAAGGACGAGACCATTTGTGAAAAGACACCGAAAAGTAGAAAGCAGCTCGATTAAATTTAACAACGCTGAATATGACACCCCGAGGTGCCCTTAACCTGAGAAAGGCCGTCATAAACTGCAGCTGGACGAAGAAATGTAATATTAGTGCGGGCCAATCTTGTAGTTTTCTATGAGCGAACTGGGTCCTCTGAAAGGCCCTTTATTCTCTCCTATGCCCAATATTTATCTCCAGGCCAGGAACTGCTTTCTAATACAAATAAATGCAACTTTTCATACTTTTCCTCCCCACTTTTCTCACTTTTGGGTAGCTAGGCTACATTATCTGTAACACGGTACAGGGGCTTGTTAAACCATCTATGATGTCATAAAATGTAGGGATTATTATTGATGAATTAAGGCACGAACATGAAGTTTGAAAATACGTTTCATCGGACATTGTCATAGTTGTTTTCCAAGTTTAATTTTATAGGATAGGCAATTTGTAATTTTTTAAAAGATATTTAAGGTGTATGACTTTCCAAAGTTAAATTATTGGTGGTATCAGTTTTCCATTAGCTAATTTATATTAAATATCATCTTTGTTATCATCTGGATATTGGACACTTGTCAGAAATGACAGTTATTTGTGCTGCTCCTGTCAAGACGCTTTACTTTAATGGTAGTAATGCACTAAAGCCATGCAGGAAAGCGCACGTTTACCCTAATGCTAAAAGGGAAGCTCTTAGCAAGGGGTCGCTCAAAATCAATCACTTTGATATTGATGTATAAGTGATATGCTTAATTTTAAATATAGTTAGCATTAGTTTTAACAATTTGCCAATTTAACAATAAGGATGTTACGAGTTTGAATGGAAATTTTATCAGGTATGATGACTACCAGTTTACCATCATTTTTATCAAATTATTTGTTGGCATTACCATCAGATTTCTACCACCAACTGACTGATATCAAACCATATCGACTGCAGATTTTTATCAGATGATTGGTATGAGGGCTACCAATGAATATCAGTTTACCATCATCTTTGTATCAAAATGCTTATTGGCATTACCATCAGATTTTTCATAAGTGCAGCTTTTCATTAAATGAACGGGGTCTCTGTACAACTACTACCAAATTAGCGACATTATCTTTGATTATTGAATGCAATGTATGGACTCGATTGATATTAAGGATATATGTGACACTTAATGTCCCAAGTCTCCATATTTGTCCATGGGCAATAAAGTTGACTACATCCGTCCGTGCAATATCCATATTAAGATATAATACGTGTATTTCTCGTTGTTAACTAACAACAGCAACACCTGCTTATTTCCGGCGGAGAGTTATGGTCGTTTTATGAAGTCTCGCTTATAAAACTCTCTATTATACCCAACGGATACATCCATGACCTAATAGCCGAATGTTGGCGTCAGGTCTCTTAAATACAATTTTACTTTTAGCACGTTGCGTGTCAGCTTTCATTTTCTTCCTAATGGTTTGTCGGAATTTTAATTAAATTCGTTGTTTTGGCTTTTGTTGCCTTTCGTTTAGTTTGGTTTTTTTTTGTGTATATATTTATTTGGAAATGCGAGGGTTTTGGGAATGCTTTTAAAACGCTCGTTGGTCACGTTGAAACTTTGAAATTTCGTCTCTATTTTGGTATTGCTTCTCTTGGCGCAGCTCGGATTCCTATAATTGCAACATCATTTGTAATGATGCCTATAAAGCTCCACGAGTGCAACTCGTTCTTCTAAAACTGCTGTCTATAAGGATTAAACTGTCCAATTTACCTCCTACCAAATACGACTACCGTGAATTAAATATAGATTGGCCATTTGCTAACCCGACGCAATCTAAAACATGGCGCTTACTCGCTTCTGCTATTTACATCTAGTTTACAACTTTGCTCTCTCCTGCTTTTACACAGATTACCAAGAGCAACACAGATTTTTACACTCTGCTATGTTACATCTGCACATTTTTTTATATTTTTTATCAACTTTTTCAACGCCTGTTACCTAAAATTATGCGCGGGATTTGTCGGGCTTCTAGCGGAAGTCAAATAAACGTTCAACTTTCTTGACCGTTTTACTGCCTTTTCCAGGTTTTTAAAACAAATTTTCCTGACCACCTTAACCGACAAAACGCTATGAAAATATTACTGATTTTTAGTGCATTTTCAAATGCAAATTCAATTAAAATTAATTGGGTTAGCTTATGGTTATGATTTCATCAAGCGTTTACGATTTCCCATTGTCTTCGTGGATCATTGAAATTTTGAAATTGGTAATATATTATATAATTAAACAGTATGATAGTACTATGATGTCTTTATCATTCTTGTCTTCTTTAGCTGATCATTGATGTCTTGAAAATGGCAAAATTCTATGATTATTTGATATTACTATGATATGATTTTACAGTAAGATAGTTATGATGTTTTTATCATCCTTCTATGTTTTTATCGGTTGGTTATTTGCATCTAGTATTTAGTAATATTCTATGATTTATTAGTGTGATAGTACTATGATGTCTTAATCATTGTCTTCCTTAGTTGGTCATTGATATCTTGAAGATGGCAAAATTCTATGATTTTTTTATCATTCTTTTGTCTTTATTTGTTGATCATTGACATCTAGAATATGGTAAAATCCTATGATTTTTCAGTATCATCCTTCTGTCTTTATTGTTTGATCATTGACATCTAGTAGTTGGTTAAATCCTATGATTCTGCAGTATGGTAGTACATAGTATGATGTCTTAATCATTCTGGTCTTCATTGGTTGATCATTGACATCTTGAAGATGGCAAAATGCTTTGATTCCTTGATACTACGATTATTTTATCATTCTTTTGTCTTTATTGGTTGATCATAGACATCTTAAAGATGGTAAAATTGTATACCAAGTCATTTGGAAATTTGGATTATTTATACCACAATTCCGTTTATAGTACTTTAATATATACGAAATGCATTATACTACTATAATGTACTGTATTAATTTGTAAATATTTGTATTTATAGCGAGTCAGAATTGAAAGTTTTGAGTTTTAGATGTGTTAGAGGCCTGTTTTATATAAAAGCATGTTATGACGGGGTTTCCACGTGACGTTATCCCACTTTGGACCTTATCACTGATACAGATATGGATTTAGAAGACGATGTCGATATTTAAGGATGACCGAAATCTACTTTTGTCAGCTGCGTCAATGTTTAGATTGCCGTGCACAAATATCTGATGGAGCATTTGCTTTTTGTCCCTTAGGCTAACCATTTGCTCTTATCGTAAAACTAATGGTCTTGTATCCTTTATGCCAGGTATATCCAAATACTTGGGGCCAAAATATTAACAATAGCAAAATTATCTTAATATGCCCATGTCGTTATCTCGATCTCGATGACGGTACTTTTAATGCAATAATTTCCCCGTATTAAAATTCGATTCATAGCTTCGGTTTAGATATGGATTAATGATGTCTGGAGTTTTAGAAAATCACATGTATGGGACATGTCGTGAATTAATGTCATTTCATGGGAGGAAGGGGGAGTTTATTATTGAGAATGAACTTGGTATTCATTCTCCTTGAAAATCGTGAAATGGTTTACTTGAATTTTTACAAGTATGAAAAAGTCGGGAACTATGCTTGAAATTTTGTTGTTTTTTAAGTAGTTTCATTCGTTGGTAAAAATATGGCAATTAATCGTGGGAATTATACTTGAAAAATTAAAGAGATGGGCTTTGAAATCCTGGAAACATGCTTGAGATTTCCTCAAAATATGTTTCAAATCTCCTGGAAACATGCTAGAAAATATCCTGAATATATGCTTTGAATTGTTCTGAAAATATGCTTGACATTTTCTGAAAATGTTTGAAATCTCCTTGAAATATGCTTGATTTATCTTGGAAACATGCTTGAAATCTCCAGAATATATGCTTGCAATTTTCTGAAAATATGCTTGAGAAATTTCTCAAAATGTACTTGAAATCTCCTTGAAATATGCTTGATTTATCTTGGAAACATGCTTGAAATCTCCTGAATATATGCTTGCAATTTTCTGAAAATACGCTTGAGAAATTTTCTCAAAATGTACTCGAAATCTCCTGAAAATATGCTTAAGATTTTCTGAAAATATTTTTTAAAATTTCCTTGAAATCTCTTGGAAATATGCTTGAAATCTCCTGAAAATATGCTAGAAGTTTCCTGAAATTATGTTTGAAACCCTTAAAACTTACTCGAAATTTCCCTAAAATATACTGGACGCCCATATCCATATTGTTTAGATACATAAACCAATGTTAACAGGTACTCGTATCCAGACATCTATAAAAGTGATATAGACATTGAAGTGTAGTTAAAAATCCGATTAAACAAACATAATATTTTTGGGCAATAAAACAGCGAACGTTTGAGTTGGTCAGTTGTTTGATGATTTTTCTCCGTGTTTCAAAGGCAGTAGTAGTGGCAAACATGTAGTATATATACAGCACTCGTCGTACATCATGTTTTGTTAGCCCAGGCAGAACATTAGGGCCTGTCATTGAGTGCAGAGTTTCCTGTCAACACACTGGCACTACAAGATTAATGGCACTTTAATCATATTTCTGCACTATCCTCCTCCTCCTCTTCTGGCACTCCGATGCTCGTGTTTGTAGACCCTGTAGGAGGGATGGAGTCAGGGTATCATCATCATCATCCATAAAGTGATATGCCAGAAAACTCTTCCTTCCGATGCATCCAACTTGTTTTGCCAATGCCCAAATTTCCCTTTTGGCCTGCCTGACTTTTTTTCTTACCTTCCTTTCATATCGAAATATAAAAAGTGGCACCTCGGAGTATTTTCACGCCATGCATGCGTAAACATTTAGGCTTTTTTTTTTTTTTTTTCATTATTGAAGGATGAGATCTTCCAAAATGCCTCTGCTTACTGCAAAAAAGAAGCCTAATTAACCCTAACTAACCTACAAAGACGTCACTGTGTGTACATTGGTGGCGCGGAAATAGCGTTGGTTATCTTTGGATTCAGGATTTGATACGAGATTTTTGGGGATGTTATTGTAATTAAACACTTGTAAGCGACAATTTTGTGATGGCTACGTATTGGTCTAAGAAATTGGTCATTACGTGTTGATGTACGGTTTAAAATGTGGTTAAATTTGTGTAAATTCGTTCTGTAACGTGGTTTTAGTAGGGTTTTTTTCAATAATTGAAGCAGATTCTATATCAGTCCATAACTGTATGACTGTTGATAGTAAATTTCTGATAAATTGACAACGTGCATCTCAGTCATGAAATATTGTCAACAAATTTGAGTTGTGGATGGTGACTGCATGACTATTAATAGTATATTGATTACAAATTTGCATTCTGTATCATACTCACGAAAATATTGTCAACGAAATTTAAACATCTTTTGAATCTTGACTATCTGACTTCTGATAGTACATTGATGACAAATTGACTATGTTGTCAACAAAACTTAACAGCTTTTACATTATGCCTTTGACTGTTGACTGTTAACTGTGTAGCACAGTCATGAAATAGTGTCAGTAAAATTTTAACTGATTTTGAATCCCGACTGTTTGATTGTCGATATTATTGACAATGTTCATCACAATCATTAAATATTGTCAACAGAATTTTAAAAGCTTTTGATTGACACAATTATCCCTTCTCATTCACCAAGGAGATTTATTGAAGAATGTTGACATTTTGCATCAGTCCAAACCTGTATGACTGTTAATAATATGACTATGTATATTTATAGCAATATAGTCTTAAAATTGTACTTAAGAAGAAGAGCCTTCTCATTATACCGTATTCAGTCAGAAGATATTGTTGAAGAGTTGTCCAGAGCTTCCAGACTTGTCAATTGCACGAAAAATGGCATTAAATTGCATAAATTTCTTGTTTGTTTTTTAATGAGTAGATTATAATTAAATAATGATACATCCGACTCCATCCAATCGGTCTGTTACAAGCACATTTCCGAGCGATTAAACTTTCAAGACCTCCATGAGGGGGTGATCACAAGGAAGGCACGATGGTCATTGCCATTGATGAATGGTGAGTGTCAAGTAAGGTTGACAAGCCAGTTGGGTCATTTAGTGAAATTTAAGTGGCTTCATTCCTTAAATCTCGCTGGCTCTTCATAAATTCCCTCGCATATAACGACTCCTCTTTTGGCCCTTGTATACATCCTCCTCGAATGCATTTTTCTTGGCATTATTATTATTCTATTAGGATGCAAAATGGCCTCCTCGTCGCCTCTCGCCATTGGCTAAAGGCCCATTGTCGACTTGACCGCCCACCCATTTGTTCGTTGGCCTCCTCCTCCATTTTTTTTTTCAATCTTTTGCCCAAATGTCGTCTCATTATATCTCGACGTTGCACCCGTTCAATGGATGTAAGTTGACGTTTACAACGGCCGTAAATTGCGTCATAAACAAAAGTTGGTAGCGGCTGGGATTAATTAAAAAGAGATTAAGATAATTTAAAAGCGCCCTATTTATGATATCTACGCTTCTTGTCGATGCCTCTTTTACAGGAGCCAACAACTGGTTATTGTATTACTCTCTCTCTCTCCCCCTCCCCCCTCACACCTTCCCCAACTCCATCTTTATCCCCCCCCCCCCACTACACGTACACACCCTATACAAGTATTTTTATGAAATGGGGGAGGACATCTTTAATGCTCCAAAACGCGGCTTTAATTTACTTCCTTGTCAAAAGTGAGCCCATTCGTTTAAGGCACTCGTAAAATATGTATTTCGGGGACCATGAAAAGGGCCGTGAAAAGAAGACTGGCTAATTTGACACGTTCAACCCTTTAACCAACCGTTGTAGGGCCGTATTTCACACAACCTTATCAAGTCAAACGTTAGGCTGATTAGTGCTTACACTTTACAATTAGTATTAGCAAATAAGTGGCTGGCAGCCTTAAGGTGGATGACATTGCTTGGTCATTCCAGCCACTGAATACTCTTTTACAGTAAGAAAATCAACTTTTTGAAAGATGGCTGTCATGGCTATGACATTGCTACGATATTCCAGCCACAGATGGCTTTTTACAGTATGTAATTAAGAAAATACTTTGCAATAGGTGGCTATCGTAAATATCATTGCTAGGGTATTCCAGCCACAGATGGCTTTTTACAGTAAGGAAGAAAATACCCTTTACAATGTTTATTTTCAGTTTGGTGGCTGACAGCCTTAAGATGGCTGTCATGCCTATGACAGTCGCTAAGACATTCCAGCCAATGAAGACTATTTACAAAATGTAAAAAAATTCATTTTACTTTAGGTATCTTCAATTAGGTGGCTGACAGCCTTGCTATAACATTCCAGCCTCTAAATGCTCTTTACAGTATGTAAGAAAATATATTTGTAAATATATAGGTATCTTCAAATTGGTGGCTATCATTCCTTTGGCATTCCAGCCACGCTAAGGCTGTAAGCCCCTTTTTTGAAGGTACAGTGATTTTTTGCTTTTCACAACTGTGACAAGCTTATTTCACGTATATATTTGATAGATTACCTCACCATAATACAAATGACATTTAATTTCTACTATATTATTACTAGTTTATAGTTAATTTTGGTCGTGTTGGATAGTTAATCCCTGAAACTGGACTTCTTGTGATGAACAGAAATATCACGTGTTATCGTCATGTCAAATATATCATTAATCCCTCGTCGATCGATACTTAATGTTTTTTTTTACACAATCTTTTGACATTTAAAGTAGATAGCGAAAACTATTACCATAATGCTGGTTGTCACTTTAAAAAAAATATATAATACAGTTGTACGATTGATTACTGTACCGTTGGTTCTTCCTTTAAATTTAGGAAATGTGTTTTTTACACCAAAATCACTGTCAACATCTGGCGCCATTTGCTATTTTTAAAAACAATAATAGTATAAAAAGCAATCGTAGTAAAACTACATCAGTTTTTAGAAAGTAGAAGTTTTTAAAAGCAGCAGTAGTTTGTTTTGAAAATTGAAAATCTTGAAAACTGGTGTGACACGATCGAGTCCATTTCAGATAATTAATCCCGTACTTGTCACAAATGTCTTCAGTCTCATTTCTGGACTTTTTATTTGTCCTTTTTGTCGCAACTATCATTGTAGAAGAAGATTTCATGTATTTTTTTTTATATTGTCACCACGAATCTTTTTTTTTTTTTTTTTTTTCCACAAAAATAAACCCTAAGTTAAGCCTAGAAATATGTTTCTCACGTATTTTGAGTTCTCGACGTTTGGTTATTTATACTTTTTTGAATGACGTGGATTTCTACTATTTTATCCACTTCTTCTTCTTCCTCTGCTGCTTCTTCCATCATCGCGATTTGTTGCAACTCTCGCGAGTTTTCCTATCCATTTTTCACTCTAAAACGATTTTAAAAATTTATCTATGTTTATACCAGATTTGGCAATAAAATCTCCTCCCCCCATTTCGTGTTCATGTCGAAGTAGTTTTGACACTACGAAATGGATATTTGTTTTCTCGTCAGATCTCGAGAAGTCGAGGTTTGTGTAGCCCCAGTCTCTCTTATTTTGAGGGGATTTTTCGTCTACTTTTTCATATTGTTTGATGTGCAACGAGCGACTACATCCGCAATTTTGGTTGTGTCGTACATTTTGGCAATATCTAGAGCACTCGTTAAAATAAGCTTTTTTTTCTCTCTACACGTGTCTACGTGCTGTTTTTCGGTGCCTGTATTACATAATATGAGAATCCTTAATTTTCCGCCACAAATATTTCTTCTTCTTCTGCTTCTGCTGCCACCTCTTCTATTTGCAATCAGCGTACATCGCGCATTTTATTTTCAACTATGAAAATTTTTACTGCGAAAATCATAAATTCCGTATACATACTCTCTCCCTCTCTTTACTATACTTGTACATATATATATGTGAGTGTGTGTGTATATGACTCGATATCTGATTCAACACGTGCTTCTTTTCTTGACATCTTGTTAACGCATCCTCTCCGTGACATTTCCTGAAAATGTCCATTTGCAAACTGAAGCGTTTTGCGAGAATATTTCACTCCTTTTTATGACGATGATTTACGTCTTCTGAGAATATTCAACTTTTGGTCAAAACCTGCTTTTTTTTTCTTCTTCTTCTTCTTCTTCTTCTTCTTCTTCTTTTTCATTCAATTCTTCACAGAATAAAATGATACAATTATATCGAGTTCTTCAAAACATGCTTACAATGACGAAACTAAGAAATGCAAAGTGTTAATCGGTGGTGAAATATACCCCTGATGATGGGCTTTCACATGTAGCATGCCCCTGATGACGGGCTTCCCCACATAGCGGAAAAGCACTGAGACAATGCGGATGATTAGTTTATTTGCCCTAAATTTACCTTGCTAATCCCAACCTAAGTTATCTAACCTAACTTAGCCTTGTCATACCTAACCTTAAATTACCTTTCCTAACCTAATCTGACCCAAATAACCGAATATTACGCTATTTTGTAAATTTTACCCCTTGCTATCCGCATTTCCTCAGCGCTTTGCTGTTATGTGCGAAAGCTATTCATCAGGGGCATTTTCTGATTGTGGTGACATGTTACATTAAAACCGTTGTAATTATTATATTATAACACAGGTCGGCAAAGCACTTCTCGGGGGGACTTGTATAACATTTTGACACCACTAATTAATAAAGTCAATTAAAATACAAATCAATTTTCTGATTACAATTACGATTGAAAGGGAAAATGTCGATTATAAATTGAACTGTTATGAATTAAAGGGAACATGTTGCCTATATCATTGTAAGTTTCAGGAAATTTCAGCCATCTTATTAATTGAAGCAATTGTCCATCAATTAATATTTAAACGTTTTAAAATAATTTAATATCCATAATTGAAATGTAAGAAATGTACTTTTAATTTAAAACTAGGTTTTGATACAATATATAATTTTACACTAATAACTTTCAATATTTTGAATATATTTCTATATATTGGTTTATGTGATGTGGCAGGAATAAATGTTTCTTGTTTTATCAGGTCATGTTCATATTAATCGTGTAGCTGATTCTTCTATATGATACTTGGCATCAGTAGGAATTTCACAATCAACTTTTCCAAAATGCCCAATTTATTTGATGAAATTCTGCCTCCATATCACTACTTGTATACACGCGTATTTTATTCCTCGTTTCCTTTTGCATATATTGTCTGGCTTTTTCGCAAATTTGTTTGTATAGCTGCTCAATTTAGTGTATCAAGGGAGTGTATTATACGATTCCATTTAAATGGGATCGATTTCCTTTTGCCATATGTTACTAGAATTAAATCCATAACTCGCTATTATTTCCCCTATAGCACATCTGTTACAATATATATATATATATATATATATATATATATATATATACTGCCTCGGATTATTCCTAACAAAATCACTCTCTAACGTATTGCTCTACTAAATACATATACGACTTCAATTATTTCACATATTTTTAGCCCGCCATTTTTACAAATCGATTTTTATTTTATTTTCTGATATGAGGGGGTTCATTAATATGAAAATTCTAAGGTTTTATTGGTCGTATTATATTCATACACATTCAACGATGTAACGAAACTTTAAAGATGACCTTTGTAGTAGTTGTATGTTCGACTTCAGTTTGAATAGGGCATCTTTTAGTGAGCTTTTTGGAGACTTTTAACAGATTACTTGGGACCTTTTTGAAAAGGTTCTGTTTATATCTGTTTTTTTTTTTAATATTTGAACAATTTCTAAGCCTCTAAGAGGTATCTTTGATTGTTCTTGGGACTCTTGCATCCTGATCCATGGGGCCCTCCTTGTCCTGTAAAGGTCCTGTTATTTTACTATGGAGTCTGTCTTTTAAAAAGGATATCTTCTAAGATTGTTCTTGGGTCCTTATAAAACATGAGGGATTCTGACCCATGGATCCCACTTATTCATGAAACGGCCCTGTTGCTATAAAATCTTCATGAGGAATTTCTAAGAGTTTAACATGTATTTTCTTAAGATTGTTCTTGGGACCCTTGCAAAACAGGAAGGGGATCCCGACCCATGGATCCCCCCTTTTTGTTCTGAAAAGGTCCTGTTACTATATACTAGATATGTAATTGTTTTCTTGTATTTTGGGTTATATATATGGGGATTAATAAGGCCAAAATGTAAGGGGAGCAGGACCCTTCCCCCCCCCTCACCTCTTTCACTTTCTGTTGCACTTTCTGTTGCAAGGGCCCTATTAGGTGTTATAATGATTTTGTGTTTCTTCAGTTGAAGAGCTAAGGACATGTTCTAAGATTGTTCACATTAATTGTAAACATGGGAATTGTCCCCCAAATTTTGAGTCGTCGTGTTGATGTATACAAAATGAATATTTCTGGGGGGAGGGGGGGGAGTAGAGAATTGACCCCCCACCTCCTCGAGTAAGGCCTCGTTTTTCATTAATGGCTCGATCACAGACGCCCTTATTCCCGAGCAAGTCTTCTAAATGGCCTATTTATATCCACGGCGAGGCAAATAAATATAATTAGCTGGGCAATTAAACAAATCATTTGCCACCTCGGTATAATTGCTGTCTCGATAATTCCCCACTACACATTTCTGGTCGGCTATTAAACGCTAAAAGTTTTGCTTTTCCTTAATTAGCAATTTGGGGCCCCTTCTTTCTAGCTTCTCTTCAGCGGCCAATTTCACTCCCAAAATATTAATGTTTTGTCAGTATGGATTTGAAAAATACTTCATCGCGATTTAAGTCAGTTTTCTTTTTCACTTTTCTCGTTTAATGCAATCGGCTGAAATTAATTCACTAATTATTCCTGTCTTATTTACTCAAATTGTTGATGCATTATCTAGAAGATGCCCTTCCCCAAACAACCACGTATTCCCGTAACAGTGTTTGGTTTTAATCAAATAAATGGCATTATCCCTTTCATTAGACACGCGCCTGTTATAAAATATGGGTTTTTTTTTTTCTTACCCCTTAATTATAAAATAAATTTCTGAATTGAGGTGGAAAAATAGCCAATTTTCCCTCTTTTTTTTCCTCCACCCCCTTTCATAAATTCCTTATTTTTCTTCTTAAATTGTAATTATATTATGGCGTGTATCTCGGATGAATTGCTAAAGTTCAAGCAGCTTTTTTTTAATATTATTTTTCTTAAGATAGATCTAATTATTTTCACTCACTTACCCGGCATGCACTCTACTACCTATGAATATCATTAAGAGAGGATATGCATCTCTAATTAGACTAGAAAATCAAAGCGAGGGAATTGGGAGCTTATCACGGCTTTCATTCGCAGTTTTTACAGATTTTTTTTATATATTTTTTTTATTTCTCTTATATACATATATACGAGAGCAAAATTTTGTACGCTATTGGATTTCCATTTACTACTTTTTTTTTTTTTCAATGATGGATTTATACGAAGGACTTGCTCTTAATCTACCTTTGATTTCTTTTACGAATTTCTTGATTTTTAGTCACAGGTGGCTTCGCGTCCTTTTATTAAATTAATGATGAAATTCCCAATTGCATAAATGAAAAAACTTGTATTTTATAATAATTAATGTTCTCCCTTCGTTTTTATTTTTACACTCTTTGTGTAATATTAGTTTTTGGAAAGCTTTTTATGATAACTAACTGGTCATGTTTTGGTTATATTTGACCACTGATGGTCATGTGTTGGCCTTATTTGACCATTTTGACCATCTATGGTCATACAGTGGTTATATTTGACCACTGATGGTCATGTGTTGGCCTTATTTGATCACTGATGGTCATGTGTTGGCCTTATTTGACCATTTTGACCATCTATGGTCATGCAGTGGTCATATTTAACCTCTGATGGTCATGTATTGTCCATATTTAACCACTGTTGCGTATGCATTTGCCATATTTAGCCACTGTTGGTCATGTATTTGCCATATGTGACCATTGATATGGTCATGTTGGTCAGATTTAACCACTGAGGATCATGAATTGGACATATTTAACCACTGGTGGTCATGTTATATTTGACCATTTTGACAATCTATGGTCATGTAATGGTTATATTTAACCACTGTTGGTTATGCATTTGCCATATTTAGCCACTGTTGGTCATGTATTTGCCATATTTGACCACTGATATGGTCATGTTGGTCATATTTAACCACTGGTGATCATGTATATTGGTCATACAGGTATTTAACCACTAATAGTCATGTGTGGACCATGTTTAATTTTTAGTATGATCGAATATATCCACCCATGTACCATATTTTACCATTGAATGGTCATGTATTACCAATTATATACCACATGTATTGACCATATACTAAAACATACATTGGCATGTATTCAGTATATGCGTTTATTTACATGCGCCAATATGGGCCCAATATTTCTAGTCTAGCCCTATGAGAAATAAGTCATATATGCCCTTGAAAAATATATAGATTTTTGAACATGTCTGTGGCCGAATTACCCATCGTATTTCTTAGCCTTTTGGTAAGTAATTGCCTTTAGGGAGGGAATATTTTCTCGTTAAAACTTTTGTAAATCTTAACGAAGTAAATTTTAATTAAGATGACCAGACAGAATGCGATGAGGTCAAGAGAAAAAGATGTAGCCTTAAGACGTGAAATTACACGTGTACAATTTTAGGCTTTTGCGGTTTTCGACAAATGTTTTACCCAAATGTGAAACCTGTTGTCTCGTGTTGTAACTCAAAGCCACAACAAACCAAATTCGTGAAATGGAAACATATCATTAAATTAAATTTATGGTGAGGTGAGCAATTTTCTTACGGTCTGTTGAAAAACATAATTTTTAAGTTTCTGTCTTGCGTGTCATCAACAAGTTTGCAGTTTGCCATTTTTTGCTACAAATCCCCTGTTAACTAAATTAATAATTTTTACATGTCAACATCATAACACCAAAACAATCATAAAATGTAAGATTGCAAAGTTTAGTTTAAATTTCACCAGTTGTGATCTTGTTACCGAACCACCGCAACTTGCACAAAATGAGGATGACATACTCGCAGTTTATAGTTTAAATACCAACAGATGTGATTTCGTTACCAAATCACACGACCAAAACAATCACAAACTGAAGAATAACGATTTCGTTTAAATACATCAGCAATTGTGATTTTGACCGCTAGATGGCGTTGCCACTCGAGTAGATGGTGGCGACTCCCTCGGCCATTGTCAGTACTTGGTCAACGGTTATAGCCACCGTCCAGATACAATGTGTAATCGATATATTGTTGGCAACAACTCCCGTTAATACATTTCTACATTTCTGCATTTCCACACATCCTAATTGTGTAAATATTTTTGTGAATAATTTCATTTAGTTCGGTATCCGTTAATTCCCTTCCGATGCAATGGCGTAAATTCCCCTTAATGGGATATATAAATTTCTCAATTTGCAATTAGAAAACAGGTGTTTCGGTGTCCACACATGCGCGAATTAGCCATTTGATTATGCGGCCCAATGTTCCCAAACCTATTTTAATGTTTCAACGCGCCCGACTCAAAATAATTGCAATAAAGCGTGCGTTTAATGCGCTCCATAATCTATGGTGCGTACATCCATTTTTAATAGGGTTGAGAAAACACTGGATATATATATGTTATAATGCGATGCAAAACTGATAGCAACTATAGGAGGTTTTCGTCAAAACGAGATTATAACGTTGAATGAAATCAATAATGCAATAGGTTAGGTTGTGCTCTTCACATGATGTGCATCGCGTTCAACAACATTTTTGCAGCGGAGAAAACACCGATATCAAATGCCAACAATTTTCACATTTTACCATTTTCACATTTTCACATTTTGTCAGCGCCGAATATTTCCTACAATTTCGTGTGGAAATCGTGTTAGTTATGCCCGGTCACGTTCAAGGTGTGCTTGCGTGTGTGTGTAAAATTCCGTCCTGTTTTGCATCATTTCAACCTCTGCTGATTCGCAATTTTTGGGCATATTGTTTAACTCGTGCCCTGTTTTACATCCGAAATTTACATTTTAATACACGTGCGTGGAAATCAAACGCTCGTGTTAACGACACTGTAAAATGCGAGTGTCGAATATGTGTACACTTTTGCTTTGGTGTTTGTATGAAATTTTGTTTTATTTAGTCCTTGATTTGGACTTATTTGGCTCTTGATGGGCATATTTGACCAATGATGCTTTAATTTGTTATTGGTGGATTAAGTATATAGACCATGTGTTCAATGATGGTCCATTTTTAGACAATGAAGGTTCATATTTAGCCAATGATGGTTCATGTTTGAACATTGATGGACTGTATACATACATGTATGTGCCTTAATTTGCCACTGCTGGGTCAAGTATGGACCATGTGGTCAATGATGGTCCATTTTTAGACAATGAGGTTCATATTTAGCCAATGATGGGTCAAGTATGAACAATGTGGTCAATGATGGTCTATTTTTAGACAATGAGGGTCACTACTTAGCCAATGATGCTCAATATTTAGCTAATGATGGTCCTTATTTAGCCAATGATGGTTCATATTTGAACATTGATGGACTATATTCATGTATGTGCCTTAAATTACCACTGTTGGACCAAGTCGGGATCATGTGGTCAATGATCGTCCATTTTTAGACAATGAAGGTTCATATTTAGCCAATGATTGTTCATGTTTGAACATTGATGGACTATATACATGTGTGTGCCTTATATTACCACTGTTGGGTCAAGTATGAACCATGTGGTCAATGATGGTCCATTTTTAGACAATGAGAGTCCATACTTGGCTAATGATGCTCAATATTAAGCTAATGATGGTCCTTATTTAGCAAATGATGGTTCATGTTTGAACATTGATGGACTGTATACATGTGTGTGCCTTAATTTGCCACTGTTGGGCCAAGTATGGACCATGTGGCCAATGATGGTCCATTTTTAGACAATGAGAGTCCATACTTGGCTAATGATGCTCAATATTAAGCTAATGATGGTCCTTATTTAGCAAATGATGGTTCATGTTTGAACATTGATGGACTGTATACATGTGTGTGCCTTAATTTGCCACTGTTGGGCCAAGTATGGACCATGTGGCCAATGATGGTCCATTTTTAGACAATGAAGGTCCATACTTAGCCAATGATGCTCAATATTTAGCTAATGATGGTCCTTATTTAGCCAAAGATGGTTCATGTTTGAACATTGATGAGTGTGCCTTAATTTGCCACTGATGGGTCGTCATTATACACGTGTATAATTTTCTATGTTGACATTAATATTTTGATAATAATGTTCATACATTTATTAATACGTTTCTATCCATATTTTTTTTTTGAAGCGATGATGATCGGACATTATATTTAACTCTTTTATTACGGTCATCACGACAATTGCGACTTTGGCTAGTGTTGTTAACTCGATATTAAATAACCAACACACACATCATCACTGAGACATTTGTAAATATAATTTTGATGTCGTTATTATCATATAAAACGCCATATTGCACTTAACACACTTATATGAAACATTTGTAAAACGAGAATTCAAAACTGTCAGACTGTTGCAATACTTTCAAAAACGAGAATCTAATTTTGTACATATATAAATATAAAGGTATTTCAATTGTATTTAATAATTGCTTGAATTGAGTAAATGATACCCGACTTTGTTGTACTTAAGTACTTATGAAAAATTGAAGACTCAAGGATATGTAAAAATCTGTGAAAATATTGCAAAGAAATCCAGTGTTGAATACCGTACGCGAAATTGGTTTTGAGCAAATGCCAATGTCTGGATTGAAAACAAAATCCAGGGTCAAGATGTGTGGATCCAGAGGGCGCTTCTCCGGCTTTTAAAGTGCGGATTTGAACGCCACGTAATTTCTTATTCATGGCACCATTTGCTTGCCATTTGGTTGGCATTTTGGCAAAACGTCGTTTTATCTGGGCAAACATTTAGCGTAGAGTATAGAAGAGAATGGCTTAAGTTTTCATTTGAGTGTCGTCCACACACGTTTTGATTAAGTGCGAATAAGAGATCGTAGAGGTTAGTTATCACTCTTCTACGATTCTCATGGGTTGTTTTTTCCCATCGCTGCATCTTATTGTCTTTAGATTGACTTCCAAGCCTGGCGAAACGGATGGACTCATTGTCACGCTTTTATCAACGGCCAGCAGATTGGTCACCATCTATTGTCATTAAAATAATGGAGGATGGGAGATCTTGGGGAAGGGGCGTAGGGGGGGGGGGTGAGGGGAATCCCATGTCCCCCCAACGGCCCTCCATGGCTCTTTTGTCTGTCTGACCAATGAACGCTCGCATTTTGCGAAGAGAAAAAAATAATATAGGTTTACCAGGGTGGAAAAGCTATATATGGACATCTGTGGGCCATATTTGATCCTAGATGGACCATATAATATGTCCGTATTTGATTCTCGATGGGCCTTCCGCGTGTATGTGCCACCGATGCACAATATTATGTTATGCGCAGCTAGGTCCTGCCATTTGTGGGACATTTTGCCATGGATGAGATTTAATTAGGTCCTGATGATCCATATACATGTGCCTTAATTAGTCACTGGTGACTGGTGGGCAGAGTATGGACCATGTTTAGTCATGTCTATGAGCAATATATTGCCAATTGTGGGTCTTGTAGCCATGCATGAAATTTAATTAGGTGCTGATGATCCATATATGGGCCTTAATTGAGTTCTGGCGATTCATATGTACTTTAGATTTGAAATTTTGAATTTGAATTTGGCGCCTTTTTACATAGTTTCTTTTTGCTTCACTGCACGTGCTTGTGTTCTCTTGTGCTTTATTGCACGTGCGTGACTATAACGTTAAGGTTAACGTTAAGGCGTTGGCTGGCTCAAACTCTCTATTAATTATGAACTATATTTATATATATAAAAAGATTGGCATATTTGGATTGGTATTGTTATACTTACATGTCATAGCCATAGATTTGGCATTGGTGAATTTGGGCAAAAGTGGTCATTATGTCCAATTTCTCAGGTCTAAACGAGGCATATACGTAGGATATCTACGTGTGCATGTCCATACACGACCCATATTTGGTTATTTAGCCGGATCAAAAAATAGTGCATTTTCTCATGTCCCTCCGCGTCCCTTTATGGTTCTCTGTCTGTCTGACCAATGGACTGTTGGCTTTTGCACAAAACCCAGCCCAAGAAGCGGGTCTAAAAGTATCGAGTGTAAAAGTATTTCTTTTTCTCGCCTGCGTGGGTTTATGCCAAACAAGGGTGTAAATTGCGCAGATCCGAATGGAAATAAAAGCAAATGCCATTGGCGCATCCATTTTGGCCACATGTAGTGTGGAGATAAAGGCCATTTTCTCTAGATTTTAATGTTGAATGGCTCACTTGGCAGAGATCAATAAGGAAGAAAAGTACAAATGCCATTGCTGCAACCCACAAAGATGCAGTAATACTATGACGCTTCCTGGCTTACATATCTCCTGTTTTATTTATCCCCTTCTCCAGTTCCTCCTCCTCCTCCTTTTCCTCTTTTTCCTCAACATCCTCTTCTCCATCTCCTTCTTCTTCTTCATAGTCGTCATCTTCCCATCTTCAAACTCTCTATAGTGTTGCTATAGGAACCAATTTTGACTGTGTATTTATGTTGTTATTATTATATGTTGGAGCGTTTCTTATGGTTTTCATATACGATGTACACGGGGAATTTTGTATGATAATATTTTTTTCATATCCTCCCTGTCTCAACCCCTATCTTCGTGTTTTCGTGGTCGTTGCTGGAATAGTTGTGGGCTTTTTTTCTGTCTGTATTTGTGACGATGTCGCCATTTTGTACATGTCAACTTTGGCTAATGGAAATGCCACTTAAGATGTTCAACCCTTTTCTTTGACAATTGGGATATTTTTTTTTTTGGCGACCTTTTATGCATGCGGTGATAAATTGTCGATGTTGCCAACCAGTGAGATTTTTTTCTCCACCAGGTTATGATGTAAAATGTTATGGACTTACTTGCTACCATTTTCATATTAATTGCTTTCTGGTAGCTGAATTTTACCACACATTTCTGTATTGCTGGAACGTGGATTTAATAGAGCCAAAATGGTCTAGTTTTGATGTGTCCCAGTTAACCGAATCTATTGTATTCTTCCAGATTTACTTTTTATAAAAATTAAATAACGGCACAATTTTATTGAATTTTTAAAATTATTACAATTGGTTTTGAAAAACTTTGACATTTTAGTTATTATTTTGTGGACATGATTAACAGCACAATTAACAGGAGTTCATTACATCCGGAATTTCAACATTTACTGGATACTTCAGATACAAAAATGTACGAATGTAGTAAAGAAAAGTTACTACTGATATTGGTTAATTATGGATAATTAGTTTTGAAAACTAAACTTTTGTTCATGTACATCTATAATCTGCAATTAAAATGGTTAGATTATTTTAATCGATGATTATGATGAATTGAATTTAGATTAATTGAAATAATTGAATTAATTGAAATAAATATATTTTTCAGTCTCAATTAAACAAAACTAAACTAAACAAAACTAACACTAACTAAACTAAACTTTTGTTCATGTACATCTATAATCTGCAATTAAAATGGTTAGATTATTTTAATCGATGATTATGATGAATTGAATTTAGCATGGGGATAAATATATTTGTCAGTCTCAATCCCCCCCACCCTTTTTTGTATTATCCAGTACCGCCCATTATGCTAATTACCTTATGACTCCTAGATTTAATCTAATTAATGTTATTGTTGCTAAAGCTGATTAACTGCTGACAATGTTGGTGCTTGTGTTAGGATTTCGTGACCGAACATAAATCCTCTCGCAAATGCGTAATTTGCATGCATTTTTCTATCGTCCAAGTTGAATAAGCGTAATTATTACCGGATTTATGCTCATTTTAATAGACTTACAGCATGCGAATGTTTTATTCATTCATGGACATGCTGCACATTTTAGAAATCCCCTCAAATCGTAAATCAGCCGTGTAAGTTTTAATTCATCGCCGCTACAGTGTTATTACGGTTTTTTATTATTAAACTTTCACAGATTTATTCGTGTTTTTCAACCCAAAAATGTCCGTGTGAATCTCCCAATTTTAAGTATTTTTTTCATGACCGGAGTATGAAATCTGCGTTTTGAGAACTTGATTGAAATTTTGAACGTTTTCATAACAAAACTTGTGGGAATATTCGGTGATTTTGAGTATTTACAATTGGTATAATTGGTCCCTCCCTTTACAGGACATGGCCCTTGATAGGTCTTTAGATATGTTTAAATTTCATGTCTTAACCCAGAGCGCCGCCAAGTGCCGGATTCTGTAAGCTTTGGGCCCATTAAGGGGGGGCTGTCCTTTCCCAAAAGGGTCGTTTGTATATTTAAATGCTGGTTGGATTTAGTTTTTTACACAAAATGGCAAAATGGTGACGCTATATTTCCTGAATGAAGCTCGACTTCCTGCGTTGGTTTCCATGACGTCTTTTACTTTATATGGCCTACTCTACTTTATATTTTTTAAACTGTAATATACTTGTACGTGTATTATTTGTTCACGTATTATTATAGATGTTTCTTTTTTGTCCCGCATTTATTTTAAGTGTTGCGGTTGTACATTTGAGGAAATGTTTCCCTTAGGTCCACTGCTCCTGTACATGGCTGCTCAATTCAATTTGAGGCTTTTTTTGGGGGGAAAATCATTAAGATTGAATCTGAGACGAGTTTGGCCACCGAAACTCGTCGCAATTTTTATTTATGAATATGAGTGTATATATAAAACAGAAAAATACGATAAACGTTTTTGGTTAGCCTTGTTTTTTCTTGACTTTACCTATACGTGTCTTTATTATCTGAAGGATAGAAAAACCACATTTTTATGCTTGAAAATAAGTTTCTCACGAACCACAACTAATCTACACGTTGATGTCCAATATTTTTGATATTCTGGACTTTGGTTAAATCTCTCTCTGTTGTGTTCACGGAAATGTAAAACATGTTTGACGGAATGTCAAAATGAATTTTCACAGATTCTCATAGCTGTGGAAACTAGTTTGTGAAAATATGTTCCTTATTTCAAAAATTCATGTTTAAATTGAGTTTTATTTACGGTGCCTTTAAGGTCTGATATTTCATTTTGTGAATATTCATTTTGGATTTCGATGACAATATTTATGTAATATTTATATTCCCTACAAAAATTGTCTGAATTTTTGGAAAAATATTGGGATAGTTGGACGTAGGAGAGGCACTTGAAAATATAAGGATGTCATGGAAGACTTAAAATATGCTTGAATCTTTTCCAGAAAATGTAATGGACGTCCTGACTTTTTTTTTGCCAAGTCATGTAACTTTTTTGTGTGGAAAAAACGACATACTTTTTTGGACAGTGAAATTAAAATCAGGGCCTCAACAGCCTTGAAAATTTTGAAATGTGCTTGAATTTTAAATCACAAAAAAAGGGATTTAGACTTGGAAATTCGTGTTAAACAAAATATATATTTTGAAAATCGTAACGACATCACTTATTTTTTCATTAAACGAATTTACTCTACGTGAGCAAGGTGCTTTGAAATGAGATAATATTTGGTTTTCTCTCCATTTTAATTACTTAATTAAGTCTTACGATTTTGAATATTTTGCCACGTTCTCGAATGCTAAACCGCAGTTGTATTTTGCGTTGAAAAATCGTTCAATTTTTGACAAGTTGATGCGATGTTTTGGTCGGTAATCATTCGTGGTTTCCAAGAGCTTGTTATTATTAAATTTCCTATGTTCTCCCTCTCTTCTAATACAACTTCCCAAAATGTTTTAATGGACTCTCGTTGGTAAATTTCATAAGAGCGCATTAAGGAAAAGACTGACCCTAGTTTAAACTTAAGTCAATTTTTCCCATTTCCACGTGTGAATTTATTTGTACGAAAAGATGGGCTTCCGTAATGCCTTAATTAGCACGCTTCATTTAAATGCTCTTGTCGGCAACACAATAGCATAATTGAATTTGAATCGAGATTAACTTATTGAAATGGCCCTCTTTTCACTTGCCTCCACCATTCACTGTATTTTCAGTGCAGGCAATTGAAATCCTAAGTTCTCGCACGTTTCGTGAATACTTTATTACTATAATGCTAATTTGGGATTATTAAATCATTCCTACTTTGAAAATTACTCTAACGTGCTACAGCTGATTTGATTTTAGAGATAATTTTATGAATTTTATGAATTTAATGTTTAATCAGTTTACTCGTGTTTGTAATTTCGTATACCAGTAATCTCTCAATTCTTTTGAAATTTGTGGACTTAAGTGGACCATGGGAAATAACCTTATAAGATCGATGATTTGAATAGTTTGATACGTTTGTATGAATGTTTAAAAAAAATAGCCTGGTTTGACTTGTTAAGTATTAAATTAGCATCTGAAAAATGCCCCTGATAATAAGCTTTCCCACAAAGCTGATGAGTATTGCGGTAATACGGATGTTTAGGGGCAGCTTAACCCCTAAACATTTGCATTTCCTCAATGCTTCGCTGCTCTGTTGGAAAAGCAATCATCAGGGGCGTTTTCTGAATGTACAAGTATATTGATGTTACACTACATACAATTTACATGTTAGGTGTAGGCGGGTGAAGGGACATCTCCTTAAAGTATAAATGGTGTTGTTATCATCACACGAGAAGTTTAATTTCCCACATCCTGTATATGTTTCAGACTTTTCACATACTACGTGATGTGATTTTTGACATTGGTGTCCCCAGTGACCTTCCTGGCCATGCTTTTAGTATCTTTTATTTGTTAGTCCCATTAAAATGTGGAAATTCTTCCTGTTGTTGGGAATTAATGCAAATGTTCGAAACATCGAGCAGCACTTAATAATATCAAAAATGCCAGTAGTTTACAATTCGCTTACTTGGCATTTGGATTATTGGAAAAATAGCCATTTGGTCGGTTTCATTGGCCGGAAATATGGCTCGTGTCGTTTCAGGATGTTATTGCGTATAAAAATGCGAGCTTTTGGCATTAGCATTATTAGTGGGATTGCGATGCCCATTCGCTGTTCATGCATCTTAATGGACATTTACGATTGCGTTCATATTAATAAATTTTAAATGAGCAGATAGCCGCCATTCGTTATTTTGACCTAAAAGCACTAACTCATCAGCTAGGTCATTTTCTAATTGGTCGGACAAACCGATAATAAATGATTCAACATCACCGAGGATTTTCATGGATTTTGCTACACTAAACAAATTAGCGTTACACTATCGCACTCGTGGAATTTCATCAAAATTCAGTTATTACATTAAGTTTAATCATCAGTTAAAGATGCTTATCCTCGTGCGTATGCACGTCCCGGGCTTGTCATTCCAGGATTGCCTGGTTATATACGTTTCAGGCTGAAATCTTCAATCCTGGGTGGCATCCTGTCATTCTAGCATTGCCTGAATTTTTATTGGACGATATGTCATCCTTGGGCTTGTCATTCCAGGATTGCCTGGTTATATACGTTTAGGTTATAATCTTCAATCCTGGGTGGCATCCTGTCATTCTTGGATTGCCCGAAATTGATTGCTGAATTTTTATTGGACGATATGTCATCCTCGGGCTTGTCATTCCAGGATTGCTAATAATTGCCTGCTTATACACGTTTCAGGCTGGAAGCTTCAATTCCTGTTGACTTTCCTGTCATTCCAGAATTGCTAGTCAATGCCTAGACACATTTCGGGCTTAATACTATTCCCTGGTAGCATCCTTTCATTCCTGGACTGCCAGTGACCAGACATGACCTGGTTATACACGTAACAGGCTTCAATTGCTGGTGACGTTCTTGTCATTCCTGGATTGTCATTCAAGGCTATACATTTCAAGTTTAGAGGGTATATAAATACTTGGCATGATTCCTTCCTTCCTGGAATGAAGTTATGGTTCATCCATGTGGCCACACATGGTCATTTTCCGATTGACCTGTTGGCCTAACAAGCCAGGTATCAATCTAGAATTGAACGGGCTTAAGGCATGGATTGAAGTAAGATAACGATGGCAAACTGTGAATTAATTATGCTTTAATTTGCATCAATTTTTATTTCTAATTATTAAAAGTATATAGGAAATGTATGAAAGAATGTTTTGTATAAAAAAGCAATTTATAAATTCAGGATACAGTATATAATAACTTAAGTTTCTCCGCACAAGGGATTGTTCTTGTCAAAAATTCAATTATGCTGAAAACGCAATTGGTGATGACGTTTTCCGTTCCCATTATATTTTTCTATAATCTCCCCAAGTTTTTTTTTTTTAATTCCGCTCATATAAATGCATGCATTCAAACCAATCTGCATTTCTTTATTTCATATTTTTCCCTTTCAAATACAATTTGAATTGGGTTGAATTTGACTGGATTATACGAGAAAGTGGATTTAGTTTTTGACAAAGCTAATCATAAAAATAGATAAAGGTAAGGAAATAACCCCGAAGACGTTGCATTAGTTTTTTTTTTCTTTGTTATGTGCGTAGGATTCATTTATAAGGGGCAATATTTGATTTAATAATTATTTTCTATACATAAAAGTTAGTAGCATAAAGCGGAGAGAGAGAGAAAATCGATAGCTTTCATGGATATATTTTTATTACGAATATATATGCTCTTGACAAATTTCTACAAATTCCCATCAGAGATTTAATGTTTTTTGATTTGAAATATCATTTTATAGTTTATATGTACGTATGGGGGCTATATAGGGCTGGAATTGTATATATGGCAGACCTATTGTAGTAGTCGGTGCGAATAAATGTCATCATTGCCAGCTATTGTGTTTGGAAATTAATCAATTACTTTAATGATTATATAAATAAGCAATTAGCTGGACGTGACATATATATGAATTGAATATAGTAGGTGTAACACACAGCTGTCACTGATTTCACGATTTTGTTTTGAAGTTGAACTAATTTCTATCGCTTTATTTCTACGAGGCGAAACACTACGAAATGACAAAATCATCGAGCCAAATATTTGATATTATTAATATTTAAATTCAGCTGATTTATGAGGCCATCTTTGATAACCTTTACAGGTTATTATTAAAATTATCCCTGATCAGCAAAATGAATGCACTTGCTGGTATACTCTTTTATTTTACCATGAAATTGTTAGTCTAACATTTCCAATATAGTCTGCGACCTGATGATGACCCATAAATCGAAAATATTTCGTGTATGGTCCTTAAGACCTGAAACATTTAAATATAGCTTGCAAGACGTGAGGCATTTCCAAAACGGCCCGAATACCTAATATAGTGTATATTATAGATTGTAAGATGTAAATATTTCCAATATTTCTTATATTTCCTCAAGATCTGGAAATATTTCATTTGTGGCTTATAAGAATTAAATACATTTCAATTATGGTTTATAGGACCATGACCAATTCCAATATGACATGCAAGACCTAACAACGTGTCATCCATTTTCAATATTGCCCACAAAATCTAGAAACATTACCAATGAGACGACACTAACTTTATTGTGGAATTTGATGGTGCTATACAAAAGTTTCGATTGGTAAAGGACCTCTTTTTTTTGTTGGTTTTTGGTACGTGTTACTAATTTGCAGTCTTTTTTAAGAAAAAGCTATTGACAATTACTGGAACTGTTTTGTACTAGTTAGTCAGTGTGAAATTACTACATTATCATTATGTTAATTAGATTGTTGAATTAAAACGGCTATTGTTGTTTGGTCGTATATAGTTTTGAACGCGTTCACAAAAATAAGGAAATGTGCGGGTATTTTTTGGGTTTTTTAAAATGAGGAGGGGTGTGTTGTTAAAAAGGAGGAAGGCGAGTGGTTTATTAGCTTTCATGCCCATTGAGTGCATTTTAATGAGTAATTATCTCCCATTTCCTTCCACTGGCATGAATTCGCGGTGTGATTTTTGTGAATTAAAATTGTTGGGTCTCTTCTTCTTCTTCTCAGTCGTGTTCACAAACACAATGAGGCTTCTAGGCGTTCGTTGGAAACAAATGATTGAATTACCCCTCCCTAACGATAATTATGGATCTGCGCAAAAAGGAAAAACGCCAAATGTAATTAAAACTGCCTCCTCCTCCTTGTTTTTGTACTTCAATCCTTTTGTAGGCGACGAAACGCTTTGTTTCCACTAACTTAGGTTCTGATGCGACAATTTATACTTTTCTACCAGCCGCTGATTGGGAACAACCAATTTGGGTGATGTTAACCTATAAATAAAGGAAGTGTGCGCTTAATTTTGCGGCGTAGAAACGATTATAACCAGTGTTTGGCAGTAATTGAGTACTTTGAATTTGAGTAACGAGTAAAAGAGTACCGAGTACCGAGTACAAAGAGTAATTGAATACAAAATGTCCACCATTGCTGTGGCTCTCGATAGCGGATCTCGCCAGTGGACACACCTCTGAGAGAAGTTTTCGGTGGTTTTTTTTTTGTAGAAATTCCCCAAAAATTAACATTTTAAAGTGTGAGGTTAATAAATAGTTAAGTAACGTAAGTGGTTCGTTAAAGGTGAGAGGAAATGCTTTGCGAGAAACTCTCGAGAGGCAGTTCTCGCCCATGGACACACCTCTGAGAGCAGTACGTGCTACTGTCCGAGAGCTGTCTCTCTCTCGAATTGTATCGCCAGTGGACACGCGGACCCTGGCCTGTCTGATAGCAGCTCGCAAAATCCATGTTCAAATTTTGAGAGCAGCTCTCGAGAGTTAGGTCAAGAATGTAGCATTATAAAAAAGCCCCTGATGGCAACCTTTCCCGCACAGCTGCAAAGCATTGTGGAAATGCTTGTGGTTAGGGGCTTTTATTGTTTAGAGCGAAGTTTGGGGAATTTTGTGGATTACGAGATTTGGCGAGTGTCTAGACAGACTATTAAGGTGAGAGAAAATCCTGGCGAGAACCTCTCGAGATGATTTTTTGATAGCCGTTCTCGCCAGTGGACACACCTCTGAGAGCAAGCAGCACGTCCAAATGCGCGTGGGAGTCGCTGGGATATCGAAACTAACTGAAAACAACTCTCAAATGGACAGCCATTTGAGAGTAGCTATCGAGAGTTAATAGAGAGTTTGAGCCATCCAACGTTAACGAAACGACAACGAGAAACGTCGTTGACGGTCCGGAATGTCAAGGACTACCCTGTGCGAAGCATGGCATTCCGGGCTTCCCTCGCTGTTTCTCGTTAACGTTATCGTTATCGTTTCGTTAGCATTAGAGAGTTTGAGCCAGCCAACGCCTTAACGTTAACCTTAACCTTAACGACGGGAAGGGAGGAACCACGGACCGAACTATCCAATGAACTAACTGAACGTCATGAGCGCGAATGACGTCCAGTTAGTTCTTTGAGTAGTTAAGTTGGTGGCTCCTCCCTTCCCGCCGTTAACGTTAAGGTTAACGTTAAGGCGTTGGCTGGCTCAAACTCTCTGTTGGATTGCTCAAACTGTCTAATCTCACGTGAAACGTTAATGGTAGGTAGCGTTACAGTGACATGGCACCATTAGTGTGGTTTGTAACCTGTCTGAAATGTCGTACTTGTGAAATTCTAGCAGCATTCTACCGGAAGTTGTCCACTTATTAAAAAGGGTGGTCAATAGTGGAACAATATTGCTGTGATTATTGCTTAATCAGCTTTCAACTGGTGATAAAACTACAATTTTGGCTGCCAATGATGTTTCGAGTCCTCGTGTTTTCCCTATATATATTTTTTTTCTTTCTTCTCCCCCTCCACTCGTGTATTGTGTGCAAGAATTAGCTAGAATCTGTCGTGTTATTTTCTTGAACGCTGTTTTTGGAGGATTTGGTGGGCACTAAGAGGATCTATAGACTTTGGTTGCCGAGGCAATAAGAAGCGGAAATTCTTCTGCCAATAGATGGCGTACGGAATCCCCTTTAAATCTTTTGACTCCCTGCAATTGTGTGTGCAAATATGGGAAGAGGCTTATCTGCGCTTTAACAGATTTTCCTACTTTTTTTTTGTTGTTGTTGTTTTGTTTAAAGGGATTTTACCTTAATAGTTTAATAGAAAACCTCTGATTTGGCATATTTCAAACGCAATGTTAAAAACAAGTTTGCAGTGTTGCTGAAAATATGGGCTCGTCGGTGCAGTGAACACGTGTGGACTTGTGTCGGAAACACCTCAAATCGCAGTGGATGTTTCAGACTTTTAAATTAAAACAATTGAAATACTTTTAGAGTTTGGTATATCAAAGTTTGGCGGGATGTATCAAGTTTCATAGTGCCATTAATCACTTCTTCTTATTCTTCTTCTGAATATCAAAGTTTGGACACTTGCGGTCATACTGTCTGTGGAACAACTCGGAAGTTCCTCAGACGATGTTTAAACAAATAGTAAATGTGTCTGGTTTCAGTCTTTAGACAATGAAATGTGTATTTGTTCGTATACAATGCAGTTTATATCACTGTATATGGGTGTAGAAGTATATGGGAACTGCCATATTTAGGCATATCAGAGATTGGACACTTGTGGACATACATCATGTGCAACATCTCAGAAGTTCCTCAGATCTCAGACGATGTATCTGGTTGCAGTTTTAAACACTGACCTTTATGTATATGTTCTTATGGCTATAAACTACAGTTAATATCAGTTATATGGATGTTCAAGTTTACAGGAACAGATGTATCCAACAAAGATGGAATATCACTCGTACACAAACGACGAGGGGTCTTTTAATTTATTCATCGTCATCAAACTCCGCTTCTATTAAGTTAAATTTTCAAATTTTACCTCTAATATTTAATGTTCCAGTCGAAGACAAGATGTTCCTTCCCCCTTCTTATCAGATGGTTACGAGGCCCCAATGTTCAAAAATGGCGTCATTATTACATTTTCTCTCTACATTTTCCATTAGATGTTAGGCGATGAAGCATGAGAAGAATGAAATTTCAAAGCCCAATACTAATTTCACCCCTGTTATTTTTTTCCCCACAAACATTATCCAACTCCCTGGGGCACTTGTTTTTTTTTTCTTCTTCTTCTACCCCTTACTTGAATTATAAAACGTTGGAGGATCTCTTCTTTTTTTTATACATCATCTTCTCTCCTATTGTATACTCTTGTAAAATATGTGTCTCGCATATAATTACACGAAAATAATACGGCGTAAAAATGTAGGGAGAAAAAAAACCTCATGCTGCTATTATTTTTTAACCGGTGTCACATATATTTCTACGTAGTTCGAGGCGCGTTTTTAAAGTAAGGGCCGGTCTAACGTATGAAAAAAATGATACACATTATGGAAATTTGCAATGATAACCGTACGATAACTTCAACCTTGTGCTATTTATCGATATTAATCCTAGCAGTAAATTTACTGTGCTTTTATTCAATTTACTGCAGCAGTTTTTTTACTACTCTTTAGTACAGTTTTAAATGCTGCAGTTTTTCTGTTGTAAAACTGCAGTTATACTGCATTGTATCTATCTAAATAATTTATAATTTCAGAACGTAAAACTGAAGTTAACCGCAATATAAGTGTAGTTTGGGATGCCAATTTAACTGCAGTTTTAAATTCTGCACTTTAACATCATTATGTTAAAACATACTGAAGCTTATTTGAATGAAGTGCAGCAAATTTTCTGCTGGGACTTTGTTACCGTATTTTTGATACTGCATTACCACTTTTTCCATGCAATTATCAAAAATCATTGGTAAAAATGGCTGCAAAGTATAGTATTGAATGGCATCATGTGACATCAAACACAATATTAACTGGTGGTTATGCAGCTATTGAATCATATAAAAATGGGACTGTGTCCAAAAATATTGATTGTCAGAAGACTAAATACCGATTGTTATAATTGAAGTTTGTCAATTTTTGTTACAAATTTCAAATAATTGATTTAAGGGTAAACTGACAATTTCGCCAGTCCTTCCATACTTCCTTGCCACTGATATTGGGTGACATCACACTATTGACTGCTGTGAACTGATGGTCAGTTAGTAGCTGAAAAAATAAATGCTGCCCCTTGATGGTAGGCAATCACTGCTAGCTGTGGTGTTAGCAGTGTTTGCCAAATATAAAAATTCAGGATGTGCTATATATATCATTTGAATCGGTGGCATGTAATTTGAAAACGGCCTTTACTTTAAAAACGCGTATCCTACTAACTTATAAAATGGGTCCATATAGATTGGCAGTAAATACTACTAGAGTCTATGGACTGCTCGTAATATCAACGTGGTTATACGCAGTTAGGTGTACGTGAGAAATAAAAATTTTCCGCTCGGTATACTACTAGATATTATCGTGTACCGTATTTGCCCATCTCTTCAATGTCTTTTTATCTCTCTTTTTTTTGTTGTATTTATGGAGGGTTTTATAATGTTCATCATCATCGTGTTCGCTATACGTACGTGTTGCCAGCTTTCGTTTTTCAACTTCAAAAAATAAAATGCTTCATTTGAACACAACGTAATCTTTGCCCTAAATCATATTTATAAACTTCCCCGTTTCTGCGTCTTATATCTCTCAAAGATTTCTCTATCTTTTTGGACTTTTTTCCCCCCCTTTCTTCCGTATAACTACAATCAGTATTTCTTACATCTTATAACTTCTCCTTTTGTTTTTCTAGACAAATTATACGGAGATTATTATAGAGTCGGCTAAATAATGGACAAATTTGTCATGTGCTTACTATTTTTTGGTAAAAGCAACAATCAAGATTTATTATTGTCTGGTTTCTGTCGATGTTAAAACTACATGTAACCTCTTATCAGCTTGATTATTTATCTTTAAATTTAAAACATATTATCGTTATTCATATCTGGTGTGCTAATACTATATCCAACTATGTTTTTAATATATGGAAAATTACTTGAATGTGGTACTTTTCCAAGTTATGATTATACTGTCATATTTGCTTAGTTGGGAAAAAAATTACATAGGGTCAGTAATGCCATATTTTCTCCTTATGTCCAAAATATTTGTGATAATTATTTAATTACGTATCTCACAAACGTGTGACAATATTTTCTGTCTATTTTTAAACATGTCCACTTAAAAATGTTAGCGGTCAAACAGTTGACCAACTACTCTTCATCATAGTGTTATTTTGGGTTTTATATTTAAATTTTCAGCTTATTACAGTGGAACCTCGCTTAACGAGCACCTCGCATAACGAGTGATTCGCATAACGAGCAATATAAATTTTTAAAAAAT